>BMAW01089576.1:8670-47572 GCA_019974015.1 Nephila pilipes
ATATATATATATATATATATATATATATATATATATATATATATATAAGAGATAGACAACGACAAGAAATACGATTATTGAGCTCAACTATTTAATTAATATAAGCAGAAAAAATTTACAAAGTTATAAAATTAAAACATACAATAAAGGTCAAATTAAAAAATCGTCATTAACACAGCAACATCGTGTCTGAAAATAAAACGAAAGTCGTTCGCTACCCGTCAGTGTCTTTCTCTCGTCTTCTTCCTTATCGTCTGGTCTAGCAACTGATTGACTGATTAGTTTCCACTGGCGTCTGCAGTTGGAGCTAGTCGGCCCGGAATGTCTATCGGGCTTCACAGGACTCGGCCATTCTAGAACCAGCTGGTCCTAAAGACGACACTACAAATATACAAAAAAAAAAAAATGAAACATTACAGACCGCAAAGTTGGGACAAAATTCTTCTTTTAACTTCCTGTTTCTTGCCCTCAAATGTAATAAATTTTTAAATTCGTAACTATCGTTTTGAAAACCAAAGTCAGGAAAATTTCTTATTCTCTTTTGATTTAAGCTACTCCGTCAGGATCAAAAGTAAAGTTAAGCAGTATTCTTATATTTTCTACTCTATAACTCCACAATGCAAAGTTTATTTCTTATTTAAGGGTTTCATCTTGAAGTATAAAAATAAACAGTACGTACCCCCTTCTTTTTCTAAGCAGGTGTAGAATTCTTCTTGTAACGTACTATTCCAGCTGTAAAAATCTTTAAGTGTTAGCACATCATCGTAGAAGAAACTATCACGATATTAAAGAGGAATAGAATTTAATAGAAAGAAAATTACAGTAATGCTTCTAGTTCATCGCTGGTTCATCCTACTTCTGAAGAAATGTAGAGGATGGCAGAGTAGAAATAGTTAAGCTCAATAAGAAATACGATTATTGAGCTCAACTGTTTAATTAATATAAAAAGAAAATATTTACAAAATTAATATCAAAATTTTCAATAAAGATTGAATTAAAAGTTCGTCATTGACAAAACAACAACGTGTCCGAAAATAAAAAAGAAAATCGTTCTCCACTTGTCAGCGTCTTCGTCTGTCGTCGTCGTCTTCTCCCGACTCGTCAGGACTAACAACTGACTGACTGACTTGCTACTCCAGGCATCTACAGGTGGTGCCAATGGGCCCAGAATGTATACACGTTTGTCTTTTGATCTCTTGTATTTTCCACATCTGTAATATATGTAGCAAGACTTTCAACATATTTACTTATTTAATATTGATATATTTAATGTGAGGGTAACGTTTTTTCATTTTCTAAATGCAAAAATTCATTTTTTAAACATAAATTCGCGTGAACACCAAAAGTAATTTTTAATTCGATTCTATTGATTTGAGTAAATCGTCTGCTTCTCTCAACTGTTTTATTTATTTATTTTTATTTTTAAAGCTCATTTCTAAGTTTATGAATGACAACACTAAAAAACGTCTGCATGAAGTAATTCTTAGATTTTAGAGGATCCAGAAGTGTACCTAAACATAATTCAAACTTTTACTGTTTGAATGGGGATACAAAACAGTTACTAACTGGCTTCCGTGAGACGGAGCTGCTCCACTCACGTCAAGCCTAACAATGAAAGTACTCAAGGGATTCTGTGATGTCCGTTTATTTTCACTATGCATCTTGCCACTAAGGTCATCAGAACTTACCCTGTTAGATTTGTTGTGGGGTTTCTCAAATATATGGTTTTCCAGCGTAGTCCTACAAACATTGATAATTAAAAGAAATCATAACTGAAGAAATCTCGCCAATAACACTAACAATGTTGCGAAATGTGTCAAAAAACTTATTTCGACATGTTCATGTTTGCATTCAATATGGTGGCGAATATTTTCAACATTTCCTGTAAGGAATGATAATGTAAAAAGTAGGAATTAAATTATGTTCTTCAAAAATGAAATTATCAGAGGATTAAGTAACATTGTGCGTTTTCGTTTTTTTCATTTTTTTTTACCTCACAAATAAAGTTGCAACAGTATAATAGTGTTGGAAATTATCACCCACACTTAACTAAACAAGGCTCAAACTATTATATTTCAGTATCGGAATATTTGCCCCATCCGTCAAATTTAAGGGTGAAAAGAAAAACCGACTGGTACTTTTTTTAAATTGATCACCCTGTATTATATATATATATATATATATATATATATATATATATATATATATATATATATATATATATAATACAGGTATAAATACACGTTTTTTCATTCCAAATTATGGGGCAGTTGTTAGTTACATTATCTCCATTTTTTGCTTTTACTTGTTTCTTCACTCTTACTTTTCTATGATTTTTATGTTGCTTGATTTTTAAATTGTTTTTAATTATTTTGTCGTTCATAATTTGTCTTAAATTAATATATTAAAAATATGTTTATAAGCTATAGTAGCATAAAGAATTTTGCAAGTAATTGCATAACTGTCAGGTAACTCTTCAAAATAACAAATAATGAACAAATGTTGCAAGCTTTTTTCATCGAACTTCTTCAGATCTCGAAGCCTTGTGCTCTCGTTTCTTTTAAAATTCAAATATTTAATCTCTTCGTTAAAATAAAATTTATATTCTTTAAAAGTTTCAATATGCAAATTATATTTAAAAGCTAAATTAGTTAAGAAATTGTTAATGACTTCATTATTTTTTTTCCTAATAAATATATAATTATTAGAACAATAAGTATGAAACCAGTACCTTTATGCATAATTTCTCAAAGATTTTTATTCCTAGAATATTCAAATTAACTGTAATCACATGTTGTTCAGCATTCACATATTCTTTGTAATCTTTACAATTATATTCACTATTGCTCTGTAAATCTTTACAATTATTTTAATAATTAATCAATCGTAGCATATTTGTATTAAATTTAAAAGCTTTTTCAATGTTTATGTTATTAATAGGAATGAAATTTTATACTTATTAAGAATATTGTAAAAGTCTATTTTATCAAAGGATGTATTTATAAAACTATCTCTACAATATTTAATTTTTGGCTGATTATTATTACTACTTCTAATTTTATATTTATGAGTTAAAATTATAGACATACCCTTAACAATATGTAAAGAAGTATTATCGATTTTATTTTTAATATTTTTATATTGTCGGCTATTATTACATTGTTATATTATGCTACTATTTAACATTGTCGAAGTTTAACGACAAGTGACGATTTATTCGTTATTCTTCAGGACAACACATAAGTAACACAGCTTGGACGATAACAGATACACACAAATACACAGCACCTGCACTTTATAGTGACCCAGAAACTGGAACAAGGCACACTTTTATGGACAATCACAATTATTTCAGCAACGTTTAGTTCACCAGCTTATTTCTCCTCACTGAGGTAAGCCTCTTTCACAAATTCATCGGCCACGCTCCAATTCAAGTGCAGACAGCTTTCAATCTATCCCCTGATCGATCTCCCCAACGGAGTCTCCAAGGTCAAATTCACTCATTTCCACTAGGTTCAGGCCTAATCTCCAGCAGATTCATTAGGATACGATTCCTCAATAGATGTACAGCAGGCTCCATAGAAAAACTGATTCCGCACACAGACTGAATCCTCCGCTAGACTGATCCCGTCATAGCTCTTGGCGTATTCCTATTTTATCCGTCCAGGCATAACGTCACATGGGAAAATTCATGAAAAGATCGTACTTTCCTTCCCTTGCGATTTTTCGCTTAGGTTCCAGCGCCTTCGATTTCTTTCTATTTGTCACCAAAACCACCAATGTTTTCGCCAAATGGCTGTGAAATCTGTCACCAAGGTGAAGAGATCATTGCTTTTACTATCTTTTGTATCCTGGTGACATCTCTGTAAATCCACCTTTTCCTCTGTAGGATATTCACTACAAGGAAATATCAATTCATGTTCGCAACAATATCAAAAATACCTTAAAATTTTAATTTCTCATTTCTTCACAACGAAAAGAAGGTATTTAATACTTTACTAAGTGAGACTGTTTCAAACTTAATATTTAAAACATATGTTTTCTCTTTAATGTCATCCATTTTCTTTTGACTAATCTTCCTTTAATTTTTCTTTTATTATTAACTGTATCATTGATCATTTTAAAACCAGTATTCGCATGAAAATATTCTGTATTATCATTTTGTTTAAAAATGGGAATCATGTTTTTATTAAAATGCAAGACTTTAAGACAACATGGCTATATAGGCTTGATTATGTATATCCGAGAGGTATTAAAGGCCCAAATATATATATATATATATATGTAATCATTTATTTTAATTAAAAAAAATTAATTAAACAAAATGCTTTTAAAATGCAGATTACAACCTTTAAAAATTGATTAATCCTTAAAATCTTCAAAAGTTACAAAATTAAATGACAAATGTCGTAAATCATCAAAATAAGCAAGAAAAAGGGAAAATACTTAATAAATTTAAAACTGCCAAAATATTATAACGATAAAAAGCTCAAGTTTACTGAATTACAAATTATGCATTAAAATTTAGTTATGGTTATTAGCAACCTAATAGGCTTTTGTTTTAGGTATGCTATAAATTTTGTCCTGGACAACTTATTGCATCTAATCACTTTTCAATTTTTTCAATATCTAAATTAGATTTTTATAACCATGTTCCTTACCCATATTTTCCGGATGTATCGATAAGCTTAGTGTTAAATATTTCTGCATTCTTTTATAATCAAATTACAATTTTACCATTTCCTTTCATTTTAAGTACATTTAGTTTCAAATACATTTAGTTTAATAATTAACTATTACCTTTAATTTTAGTTACTATTTGCTTAAAATATATTCAATTTAATAATTTATCGTTTACTTTAATTTTAATTCCATTCAGCTTACAATGTATTCACTTTTGCAATTTATGATTTTCTTTAATTTTAAATACATGTAACTTAGATAATTTTTATATTAATAATTTATTTTTGTGTTAAATTTTCATGACATTTAGCTTAAATATATTCACTTTAATAATTTGTCGTTTGTTTTAATTTTAATTACATGTAGCTTATATTTTTTACGTCAATCTAAATGATAAAAGCCGACTGGCTGTGTGTACGCTCCTCCGAGAACAAACTCGGACGGTATTGTGGAAGCAGTGTACGTAATGTTCGGTAATGAATCATATTATCGAATAAAACTAATATTTGCAAGGGATTTCAAATAAACTTTGTAAATGAACAAGGGAAATAATTTATTGAAGACTTTAAGACACCTGATATAGAATAGCAAACCAATCAAAAACATTACGCTACACTTGGGAATACTATAACCCACGCTATATTTTCTACAAAAAGTTTAAAAACCGAATTGAAATTACGTAGATTATATGATAGTATATTTAGCTATGACAAACCTTCGAATGGTAGGTTCGAATAAAAATAAATAAATTTATTTTTGAAAAAAAAAACTTTTAATTCTTCTTGAGAGGGCTAAATCTATTGTTTTCAAAACTTTGTATGATACATTTTTGGTCGTTATTCTAAATTTGTCCTGAAAAATTTGTTTCCATATTTTCAAAACAAATAGATTTAACTTGTTGAATTATTTCAGTTTTTATGCGTCCTATTATATTGAATACACAATAATTTTATTCGGAAAATAATTTTACCTCAACTGTTATGTTTTTATAATTTTGTACTTCAAGAGTGTTATTGACGTATGTTTGTAGACAGCACATACGCCTGTCTCTGCATTCACATCATGCGATTATGCCAAAAAATAATTATTAGAGGATTAGTGCAAATGAAAAGAACCACATTTTAAAAATTTATATTTTCGGAACTACTACACATACTACAATAAGTGACACACGAAATCAAAGAAAAATATACTAGATTTTTTCGACAGAATTGATCAACGGATGGCAGCCTGTCCATAGAACGCTGTGATTGAAATCAAAAAATGGCAACAATGACTGAATAGAATTTTTGCATATCAGAATATACAAGCGAATTTCGTTTTCATTACTGAAAGGAAGCACAAAGGCACAAGAACATTCTGCAGTGGTATTGGCAACTTAAACATACAGGTTGCTTGTGCCAAAGAAAAGCAATGGCTGAGTACGTGTCTCGGAAGAAACGCTGGAGAGGGTGTGGCAGAGTATTGTTCGAAGTTCACGGTAGCTGCCGCCCATGAATTTGGAATTCTCCAGAAAATGGTATGGAAAATATTACATAAAAAATAAAATTTCAAGCAGTATCACTTCCAATTGGCGCAACATTTAACAATAGACAATAAAATTCATTAATTTGACTTTTGTAATCGCGTGCAAGAGAAAATATAGATAGTGAAGATTCACAAATGATCTGATTTTCTCAAAAGAAGTAACCTTCTATTTATCAGCAAATGCCAATCGTTGTAATGATAGAGAGTAGAAAAATGAAATTTCCCATGGAATTGTACAGTTACGAAGAGATTCGCCAAAAGTGAATATTTTTGTGCTATGTCACAAAAAAAAAAATTATGAACCTTTTTTTCTTTGCTGAAACACCAATTTCTTTGCTACATAAAAACACCAATTTCTGTTTTGGGTACGAGTATTATAACTTAAAGAATTTGTGTGTCGACTTATGAATTTTAGTTTATATTTTATTAAAAGTAGTTTTACTGATGAATGTAGACCCATTCGTACTAAATTCATCATGTCTTCAAATTTCACTTTACATGGTAATCAAGCTTGGATACACGAAGTTGATCAAAATGTTGTGACGTTGTGCTATTCACGATTTTTACTTAACTAACCTGGGCGACTTAATAGTAATTTGAATTGCATGAAATTACCCAATTTCTACCTAACCAAAATGAAACTTGATTAGGTAAATTAAATGGAGATAAGAAGGGCAATGAATTGAATTAGAAGAAATTAGATAAAATAAAATAAAATTGAAAGGAAGATAGAGAATAATAGAAAGCTACTAGTGATAAGGAAATTGTATTGAAGTACCTTAATTAATATTTTACATTGAATTAATTCTTAGTCTGAGTACTAAGAACGAAGCTGCTATTAGTGAGAATTTTTGAAATCAGAACGAGTGATTCGGTAAGCTAAGACTTCATTTTGAAATATTATTCCAGGATTGGCGAGTTAAGTGAGATTCGAGAGAGATAGTGATCTTATCTATTTTTCAGTGATAGATATTTTATTTTATTTTGATCTTACGTAAGAAGACTAATAATTATTGAACAAGTAAATGGATGGAAAAATGGCAGCAGAAATAAATAATGAAGAAAGGTTGTCGGAAAGTTACTGAGTTAGGAATGAAAAATGGATGATAGAAATAGGAATGCAATAGTTCACTATAGTATACTCCAGTGATCATGACTTCTTATTTTTTTTTTTAAATGATCATGAATATGACATCCTTCAAATCCCAAAAAGTCCTCGCCATAAACTTTCTGATTGATGAGAACGCCTTAGTCTTCTTTGGAGCTGACTCACCCCGCATCAACACATTATATTGATTGTTGCTTAGCTGATGGAGTATTATGACGAATCCGTATTTTATAGATTGTGAGAACTCAAAGCAAAATAATTACAACTGGATGAGGTACCAATAAAATTTTGATTTTTAAGCCATTTTGCTTTATCAGCGTCATCTGTCATGAAATTAAGGAAACAGAAGAAGAAGGAGAAACAATTGTCGATTTGTTCAAAAAGTTGTAAGATGTATAGGTAATATTTGACTTGCTAATTGATTCGGCGATGAGTAAGATATATATCTAGAGATGCAACTGAGAATAATTTAATTAATTCATAGCAATAAATAGAATTCCTTTTCGAAGCATCTTCTTACTAATACATATATATTTCACGTTGTTTGACCTAAGTTTGAATTTGTAATATCTGTTTTAAATGCAAATCTGATTCATAATATCTGTTGTAAAATAACATTGAATAGATACAATACTATTTTAATAGAAATGAATGAAATTGAAGTTGTTGATCATTTTAATTTTTGTAAAAACTTTTCTTTGTTTAACTCTTATGTCAAACATCCTTTGAAACATTCACTAGATTACAACATAACATGAAGTATGAATTTACAAAGCACTAGTTTCACTGAAAAACGTATTGCTATTATACCAATTATTGCCTCCTTCTTCATACTCGTAAATATTTCTGAAATATATGAAAAGTTTAAAATAATGCAACATGAAAGTAATAGTGCTAAGAAGTTTTATTAACGGAATTTTATCAGTAATGGTACTTCCAGACAATATTATTGTGAATGTTATATATCATGGACAAAATCTCTTACATCTAAAACTAATGATCAGAAAAATTATTATAAGAAAACAGTTAAAACCGAGAAAATAAATCAAACTGGATTCTTAAAATGGTCCCACCCCATGTGTTTTTCCGGCTACAACTAGTTCATAGGGATGGCAACGGTTCTGTTAAGATCGGAGTATAATTATTCAATATCTTCACAGAAATGTGTCTTTAGTCTGGAAGAAAATATTCTTAAATGTCATCCACAGATTTAGTTTATTAAACACTAATTTTGATTTAACATCATTTGAAGGTTTAAATATTACCGCCCTGAAAATCTGGTAGTTTTGTGCTAAAATCAACGTCTATAAACAATGGAATATTTTATTTCAATTTTAGAATTCATATTATTTGGTACGTGCGGAACCGCATATCCAGTAGTTGAAAGTCAGATCCTTGATGCGAAGCTCTAAATATGTATCTCAAAACACAATATTTCATTCAAATAATTTTTAGAAGAATCGAACTCTTTGTCAACGGATCATGAACACATTCTCCAGAAAATTAGCATTCGTCATTAACGCAAATTAAATAATACATTTGTGTCTAAATTGACAAACGGTAAAAGTGAACTTGAGGACATTACTTAATTGACCTATTACTTGCACGGTTGGAATATAGTAATGAATGATTCTATAAATTATTGTTATTGGATTTACTCGTAATATCCGCTTTGTATAGCATTGATTTGCTTCGGAAAAAAAATTGTGACAATGGTGAGTGAGTTAGTTAATATTAAGTGTATTGGCTATGCTGCGCCAAACAAGATTTAACTGTGGTCTGGACGTGAAGAAACTGGAAAAAAAAATTGGTTAAGAAGGAAGGTCGAAAATAGAGAAGGATCGCTACGGTAACCTGTGGGCGCTTCACCCATGTTTACCAAAGACAGTAAACCCCATAGGAAAGAAAAAAAATCACAAGGGTGTTTCGGGGTCATGAGGCTCGTACTTACTTAAAGGAGGGAAATCCCTGAGGTTCCCTGATATGATCCCCAGGGGTAGGGTGCCCGGCTATATCCCCAGACCCTGAATACCCATTTTAATCACCTCATACGATAAGCATGAGTTACAGTGGGACTATTCTATCATTCCTGGTCACCACGCGGATCTTGCACCAATGGTACTATATGCTGAAGAAAAGAAAGAGGTAGACACTTCTTCTTTTGTCTCCAAATTTCAAGAGAAAGATGTACGAAATCGACAAAAGTTTGATGTGGTTCCACAGCCTTTATATATACAGGGTTGGACAAATATGGAAACACCTTTTAAAAACATGTTTCTTTCTTAATATAGTGTAGGAAACCAGTTGGCATCAAAACATTGCAGTCTTCTCAGAATGGATAAATACCTGTATATGTGCCAAAGGGAATATTATACCCTCTTCCTGCAAAACGGTGGCAAGTTCAGATAACGATGTTGGCGGTGGATAACGAGAACACTTTCCGTTCCAATGCGCCAGACCTAAAGGTTCGATAATATTCAGGTCTGGTGACTGTGGTGGCCAGGGGAGATGGGACAAATCCTCGTGCTCAAGCCAGTCCTGGACAATGTGGCTTGTGAACAGGGGCTTTGTCGTCTTGGAAGACACCATCATCGAGACAAGGACACCATGGGATGAGCTTGATCTGCCAAAATGTTCACATGGTCTTGGCGTCATATTGCCCTGACACAGTTATCATGGGGCCAGCAGAGAACCACGATATGGCTGCCCAAACCATAACAGAACTCCGCCATGTTTCCTCTTGGCAACAAGCAGTCTGTATTATAGGCTTGAATGGCGTTCTCAGACGTAAGCGGCCAGAAGTGGAAAACAATGTGAAGACTCGTCAGACCATGTGCACGCTTCCACTGCCTATAGTCCAGGCTTTATGAGCTTAAACACCACCTTTTCCTGTTGGCATTAGCATCACTGATAAGTGGCTTCTCGTTGCAGCACACGGCTTAGAAATTCCTGTTTGTAAAGCTCCCTTCTAATTGTTTTGGTACTCACGGGGTTCAACACAACATTCATTTCAGCAACTTTTTGCAGCTGTGGTCTTCTTATTTTCGTCACAATTGCCATGATCTCTGTCACGATCCTGCTCAGCACCTGCGTCCGCGCTGTGATTTAGCAGATGTTTTCCGCTTTTCAAATATGCGGAATAAATCTTCGATACAGTACCCAAACACTAAACACCTTGGCACCTTGCTTACGGAAGCACCACCATACGTGCTCAACAATTTGCCCACGTTCGAGTCTGTTAACTCTGATTTACAATGACAACCTCACATAACAGTACTCCGACAACAACTGAACTGTTTAGCACATTTACGAAGTTGTATAGGTGGCGTTAGTAGTCAAAAACGCCAGCGCCACCATATTTCATTAAAATCAATCTTTCTTTCAAGTATGCATTTTACAAGGTGTTTCCATGACACCCTGTATATATATATATATTAAGGTCGTTGGCAACTAAGTAATTGCAATTTTTAGAAAATCAAAGATTTTTCATGGAACTAAATAACTTTATTCTGTAATGTATTGCCCTTTTGATCAATGACCTTTTGCCATCTTTCAGGCAGCATCATAATCCACGTTCATAAAACTTCTGGTTTTATTAGCAAAACTGAATCAGGTGATTTGACATCATCATCATTATTGAAATTTTTACCATTCAAGGAGTTTTGTAAGAGTCGAAAAAAAATGTATGGTGCAGATCAGGACTATATGGTGGATGTGGCAAACCATCCAACCAAGCTCAATAATTTTGCCAGTGCCAAAGATACGTGTGGCCTTCATTGTCATGATGAATACAACACCTTTTCGATTTGTCAATTCAATTTTTCAACTGCATTGTTTAATTTCGTTAGTTTTCAATGTAGACATCAAATTGATCGTTCGATTTGGGTGGTAGAGTTCAAAGTGACAATTCCTTTGTAATCCCCAAACTGATACAAAACCTTCTTTGATGAATATCAGCTTTGATGTTGTTTGGTGAGTTCATCTGGCCTGCTCCACGATCTTTTCCACTTGATATTGTTGTAAACAACCCATTTTTCATCGCCAATTATCAGTCGTTTTAAAAATGGATCATTTTCATTACGTTTCTTTAGCAAATCGCAGCTGTTAATGCGTTGCATTAAATGCGTTTCTTTCAGTTCGTGAGGAACCCATATATCGAGTTTTGAACATAGCCAAGTTGTTTTAAGTGACTTTCAATGCATGTATGTGATACATGAAGCTTCTCTGCCATCTCACGTGTTGTACTGTGACGATCCGAATCGATTATTGCTTTGATTTGGGCGTCATCAACTTCAACTGGACGACCAGAGCGTTTTTCATCTTGGAGTGAAAAATCACCAGAACGAAATTTGGCAAACCAATTTTGACACTGCCGTTCTTTTAAGGCTTCGTCACCATAAGCATCACATAACTTTTTATGAGCTTGCGATGCGTTTTTCCCTTTGCGGAAATAAAAAAGCAAAATATGACGAAAATGTTCCTTTTGATTTTCCATTCTTCAACGAAGGCTAAGCGAAAACTACTCAACCGATCAAAAAACTTTTTTTACTGATTGACAGCTGAATTGCCAACTATCAAATAACAAAATGTGTTTTACATTTGTACTACGTCTGCAAACCTAAAAATTCAACTGAAGCCATCTATGAGTGAAATCCGCAATTACTTAGTTGCCAACCCAATATATATATATAATTTAGTGTGTGTAGGATTTTCCAGCTTATTATCAATTGCATTTTGAATCATATTTTAAAACTAGTTTCTCATTTGCATGATAGATGTCACCACAAATCGACACCATGAGGTTAGCTCATGTAGCGTCCTCTTTTTTAGAACAAAAACCCGGGAAACAAAGCTCTCAGCTTCCTCTCTCTCTCTTTCTTCCCGCTTCCTGGTGTAATGGATTGAATTTTCCTACTCCGAAAGCCAGCGTGCATTTCAACGTCCGTAACGTGCAACTAGTTTGAACTACTATCCATCTTCTTCGACGAACTAGTTCGTTAAATCAGAATAATTTGTCTATAGTAATTTTGTAAATATTATTCTTATCTCTCTCTTTATCTCCCATTCTAATAAACGAAGTAGTACAATTTCAAATCTTATCTTTGGACTAGTACATACATCGAAGTCACCACAGAATCCGAAAATAACCCATATATATATATATATATATATATATATATATATATATATATATATATATGAGGGTGTAATAAATCTTACAAATATATTTAATTAATTTCCTATATTTTACTACCATATTTTCGAAAGCAATTCTATTTAATCCTTTCATTTATGTAATGGCAGGAGCTTAAATCTGTATTAGAATGGTATTTTCCCACGCGCCAAACTAGTTTGAAGATTTCCCTATCGACAATTTGTCACCATATAAAATACTTTAAGAACTCTCCATCTAATAGTATGTGATTTAACTTAATCCATAAATTCAACAGCCCTGGAAACAAGCAGCGAAAGATATGCTCTAATCTGACTTAACCATTAGGAGAAGGAGATGTGAATTGATTTTTCACCAATTTTATGATATATCACCTCTCTATTTCTCACTGAAAGTAAAAGGAATTAACTTTAATTTAGAAAATCAGTTTTTATTCAGCAATTACTGCTATAACAATAATAATATTTAAAAGGAGCAATTATATATATATATATATATATATATATAGTTATTTGTACTATGTGGCCACGACGATGTTGTGGTTAGTGTGTTAAAAACTCCAACTGCAAGCGCTGACTATCCAGGTTCGATTTCCGATTGTTTCGGCTTTGCTTGGGTATCTGGTCAAAAGCCAACTCAGTTCTGCATCACTCCGGGTTTGATAAGGGGTCCAGAGTTAGGCCGAGTGACGAATAATTAGAGTTCGAGATCCAAAGGTGACAAAAGGGAGACGGTCATTGCCTCATGGGAATTCTTAAGCCTCGGAAGTCTTTGTTAAAACTGTCTACTAAAATCGTCGAAAAAGTCCGCAGTTTCAAGTCTCTGGAAATCTCTTTCTTGAAATGTTTGAAAACTAAACTCTCATTGTTCAGATTATACAAAAGAAAAGAAAATAGATCCAAAGCTGTCTACGACTGAAGTGTAAATATAGAAAATTACTGGAATGAAAAGTTTTAGTGATGTTCTGGGTGGTGCTGTAGGACTAGGTAATTAGAAGATAAGAAATCATTAACAAGTCATCATTTTTTCTCTCAGAGGAAATCGTCATCTACAATACTTTTCTTTTAATTAAATAAATACCTATCTCTTTTGTAACCAAAAAAAATTATATAATAAGAATTATTTAAAATGCGTGTGAATAAATATTGCTATATTAAAAAATGTCTCTCTAAATTCGTTTCCTTTTATACATAACTCCTTCCAAAAATTTTGATAATTATTAAAAGCCATAAAAAATGAATTAAATAAAACGAAACAAACTACTTTTACTACTGCGATGATTAATCACTTTCTTGAAATTATTTCATCACCAAATTCTTAAGAAAATGGTTTAGTTTAAAAATATATTGTGATCCTGAGCATCACTTTTCTTTCCTTTAGAGTTTGATATTCTTATTATATTAAGTTTTTTTTATGTCAAAACACTTCATATATATATTTTATAAATATTCCAAGAATATGCAAGAAAATATTTTGTGTCCAAATTATATATTTTTTATTTTATTTTGTAAATTCACTCCCATCTCACTGTCGAAAATTAATTAAAAATAATTATATATATGTTATATAAATTTATATATACGAATGAAGTCCGAAACTTTTCCGACCTAACAAAGATACAAGAATTTTTTTCTTTAAATTTGCTTTTATTTTTCTAAAAAGTCTCCTTGTAATTCTACACTCATCTTCCAGCGATGCTCCCATCTCTTTTACTCGTCCAAATATTTATCTGTAAAATGATTGTTTACGAAAATGATGACCTAATCATTTGACAAAATTGTCGGTCCTCCCAGCACAATTTTTAAATAAGGTAGCAAAGGGAAGTCACATAGGGCTAAATCTGGGGAGTAACAAGGATAGTCTATCAATTGAATCTGTAATTGGTGGCATTTCGCCATGGCAACTGTTGAGATGTGAGATGGCGTATATTCTTGATGAAACAGAATTTTTTTTCCTGCAAATATGGCAATTTTTGTCTTCAGCTTGTCAAGTAATGATGTGTACTATGCTCCTACAATGTTATTTTTTTCTGGTTGAAGATATTCGATTAAAATAGATCCATAGTTATCCCAAGAAACAGTCACAATTAATTTTACAACCAAAAAAAGCAGTTTTTGCTTTTTTGGAGCCAATTCCCCCTTTGCAACCCACTGTTTTGACTGCATTTTTGTTTCGGGTGTACAATGATGTACAAATAAAAGTTTCATTTGCAGTAATTAAATGGCTCTAAAACTCTGATTTACTGCGCGCCTAAACTGCGTCAACAGAACATTGAAAATGTTCATTGGAACACGGTTTTGGAAATGCGGCACCCAACGTGTGGAAAGCTTTCTCTCTTGCTTCGATCTTGATTCAATATGTGACAAACACATTCCTTGGACATATTCATAGCCTCTGTTATCTCTCTCACTTTAATCCGACTGTCATGTAGTTAGAACCATCTGGTGAACTTTAGCGATGTTATCATCATCGGTTGCAGTTTTTGGACATCCCGAAAGTTCGTCGTCTCCCATACTGGTACTGCCACATTTAAATTCAGCTGCCCAAAATTTCGCAGTTGTAAATAATGGTGTAGAATCCCTGTACACAGCATTCAACTCATTTTCGATTTGCGTAGGAGTATTGCTTTCAAAAACAAATATTTAATGGCAGCTCGATTCTCGATTTTTTCTATTTTCACAAAAACTCTCTCATCGACTTGCTCAAATGATTGTCAAATAACAACTGCATTTCCAAAATGGCTCAAATTTCAGTGAGTATCTGTCAAAAGATACAGAGCCAAATTCTCTAGCTTTTATTGATGAGTTCTGCTATCTTTTCGACAAGTTTGGAAACCTTTCAGACCACTTTCATAATACACTTATTTCAGATAAATTAATTGAAGTTCTCTGATATATTCTATACAATACATTGAATTCCAATAATAAAATAGTGCAAAACTAAAGAACGCCTTTAATTTCTGATACATAACACTCAATGTAACTTCAAGAGTTATTTTGAATTAATTTAGTGATATGACACATCTGTATGTAGACACGTTTTTTAATAAGTACAAAAAGTCATCTTATGAATGTATACAACATAAGAAATGAAAATTTATAAAAACAAGTTTTTTTTACCATTAGTGATATGTATTATTTTTTAAATAGGAGGAGAATAATGTTGTATTTACGATTGCAGATAACCCTGTAAGAGTACAAATTCTGTCATTGTTGTGTATCGTGAGTAAAATAGTAATTTTATTTTAGGTATATGCAATCCTGATAAATGTCTGCATGGAAAATGTGAAGTAGTTGATTTGGATTATAAGTGCAGGTAAGAGTTTTATAAATATTTTTTTAAAATTTTTTCTTGTGGTAAAAGTAAAAACTAATAACTGAAAAAAATATCACCTATTTTATTTTAATAAATAAACATATTTTAATATACTACAGTATTTTTATCTAAAATTCTAGAATTAATTTTCATTTCAGCTTCAAAGTTTCATTAAAGTATTTTGCAATTAATACTTATTGAAATGTTGACATAACTTTTATTTCTATTGTAATAATAGATTTTTTTTAATATGGTCTTAAAAACAAATCTGGGCCTTCAGATTCCGTTTTGGGTCACATCGAGACATGAGATTGAAAGTCAGAATTCAGATACCAAATAAGTTAAATCTTAAATTAAAACGATTTAGAAGATATTAACTTGAATATTTCTAGAATCATTTGCAAATAATGATTGCAATTTATTTTTCCGAAATATATAATTTAGCTTACTTTATTCCGAAACGCTAGTTATAACAAAAAAAAGTTATGAATTTTTAAAAATTAATAACAACGTCAATAATTTTTTAGTTCATTAATACAGGGGTTTCATACTTTTTGAACACTTTGGTACGATAATATTCTTGTCTAACAACATCCTTTTGCTTTCAGTGTATTTTCTTTCGGATAGTTTTAAATTTTCGTGCATTTTCTGTTCCTTTTTTATTTATATTTGCACCGTATTATAAACTAATTTTAATAATTAACTTTTTAATAAGTTTCTCAGCAAACTAATAGTATATAATAATTTATATAGAATACCATTTTATTACGTTTTAATAACAGATGGCACTCCTACTTACATTTAAATACACCCTGGCCATTAAAATTGCAACACCGGGAAGGAATGATACGACAAATGTCAAAATCTCATGAAAGGAAGAAGATATTAGGATATGCAAATGATTAGTATTTCAGCGCATTTAGACGACGTTGGAGGGAGAACCGAAATCTAAAGCACTGCATAAAAGAAAAATTGTGAAAATTAAAAATTAAAAAAAATTAAAAAAAAAAAAAGAAAAAAAGGATTTCTGTTTTGGAAAGCACTTTGTTAGGTCGGAGCTCACTCAGAATATCATGAAATGCCTAGAATAAGAAGAAATGCTTCCCTAGCAAGGGTTGGAATTTGAATGCAGGATCGCTGCATACTGAGAGTATGAATCCACTCCCTCCCTAACATGAGAGAGGATAGACGTTTTGTGAAGTCTGCCCCACAAAATCGTACAACCGCATCACGGACCATTATTCTTGAAACGGAAATGGTGTAGTTTCCTCTTTTATGGTGCTACGACATTCGCAGCACCGTAGACATTCAGCACGGCGACCATTACTCCAGCTTTCCTTCAAAATACAGCAAGGAGAGAGATGGCGAATCTGGTGCGAAGAACGACAAAGCCGGATAAGGAGTTGCACAATGTCATCTTTTCAAACAATTCCCTGTTCTGCGTGTTGAAATCTGATGGCCGTATACGTTTCTGAAGGCTTTGAGGAGACCGTTCTTCGCCTGCCTGCACTAGAAATCGGCATAAGGGTCTTATAACTGCTGCAATGGTTTAGGCAGCAATTGGGTGTACAACACACACATCTCTAGTTCTGATCGACGATAATAGAAACGCAAATCAGTACATTTCTGACATCTTAATTTCAGTGGTTGTGCCATGAGGCCTACCAAATGCCAGCTTCGAACAAGATAATGTAAAACTATATGTTACACGTCGTGTATTGACCATCCTTGACACACAGGGTATACAAATGTTGCCCTGCCTGCACGGTCTCCAGATCTGTCATCCATTGGAAACACCTGATCATGAATTGCTGAGAGACTGGTCCACCACTTCTCTCCAGCTGATACTGTGAATGAAGTGAGGCATAGACTTGAAGCAGCATGGAATTAGTAGCCCATTTCTGTCATTTAAGCCCAGTTCGACTCCATGTCTAACCGAATAAAGGCCGCTTTAGCTGCCAGGGGTGGCATCTGTTTCTTCTAATTTCGCCTATTTATTAACTCCTAAACTTCTTTCAAATTTTGTCGTCTTGCTATACTGTTTATGTACAGTACATATCTTTTTTTTCT
The DNA here is from genome assembly GCA_019974015.1 of Nephila pilipes. NCBI lineage: Eukaryota > Metazoa > Arthropoda > Arachnida > Araneae > Nephilidae > Nephila > Nephila pilipes. The sequence goes on from BMAW01089576.1 coordinate 26,547, forward strand.
ATTTGGTTTCCTTCATGATGTTAGAATTTTAATGGCCAGCAGTGTATAATTGCGTTTAGAAAAACTAAGAGTGAAGCTATTTAATATATTTTAAAATTAATTTTAAATATAATTAAAGTTAATTTTAAATATTATAATTATCTTGATCAAAAGTATAAAGTATTGTTTTTGTTATGATGAGTTTCAATAATATTTCGGCAATAACTCAACTTCATTTTGTATTAATTTAGATGTGATGAAGGGTATGCTGGCCACCGTTGTGAAGAAAACGTTAAAACTAAATTAAGTAAGTCATAACATAACACAGATAGAACTATCAAAATATTATAAACTTATAAATTGATGCTCAAAGTCTTAAATACTCTTAGAACGTTTTGTCATATTTTTTTTTGTTTTCTGAATTCACTCATATTAATGAAATTAATATTCTTTTTCAGATGATCTCGTTCTCTTGATGGCTACTTTTATTTCTGTTTTTACTTTTATGTGCATTTTATTGTTTGGAATATTATGTATATTGTGTCGCAAGAGAAAGTAGTATGTTAACTTACTAATGTTTTGTTTTAATGAAGAAGTGTTGCATTTAGAATTTCAACTTAAAGATTTTATACATGTTTTTTTATGTTTTGTTATGATTAATTATGCCATTCAAATTTACCACGGAACTGATTAAAATTAAGGTTCAAAATTACTTCTGTTTTTAAGATGAGTTCATTAGGAAATAATTCACTAAATAAAACGTATAAGATAAATATATTTTTCTTGTACTTTTCTTACTTACCATTTTGAATTTTACACATACTTAATATATACTTGGCCTTCATATCCTATATGGGTTCAATCAACAGATGGTTTCTTGATAGATACCATAGCTTCAGAAATTCCATAAATAGTTCTATTTCGTTAGTTCATAGTTTCCAGATTTGTATAATTGATTATTTCCTGAACAATAAAAAAAATGATACATTACATGATTGAGTCTAATTAATTCGTATCACTCATATTCATAGAAATATATATGAAGATAAATTTCTTAATTTTTGGAAGGTCTTCACTTCAAATAATGCTCGATAGATGTCACACACACGATAAAAATATTTTCCTCATTATTTGGGTTTGAAACGGATATCTATTTTATTCTATATGAGCTGTAAAAGAATAAATAGGTAATTATTATTTTAATAACTCTCCCCGAAGACAAATCAAGCAAGCAAAGAGGAAACTCAGTGGAGGCTTGTATTTAATCTCGAAAATGATTGATATGTCTGCAATCAATGTTTGTTATTTTCATTCTTATAAATTCTTCTTACAACAAAGGCCAATCTCTACAAAAGACGCTTTTTTCCTAAAGGGAAAACCATTGGCAACAGGCGAAGAAGTCAAAAATATGAAATTATCAGAAAGAGGAAGACAAAAATAAATATGATTCAGAGAGATATTGACAAACAAAACAAAGTTTGAATTATGTTTAGGTTTTTTATGCCAAACATATACAAATGTTTACTGTAAATTTTATTTATAATAAAAAAAATGCATCAAGAATAGGAATATAAAGCAAAATATATTTATAACAAAAAAATTCTATTACTTTTTAAGCTTTTATAAGTAAACTGCTTATATAAATAAAATATTCCTGAGGGAGAAGGGATGTTTAAAAAAAGGTGGGGGGGGTATAAAAAGATTAAAATGTATTATCTCTATTATTAAGCACGAAAACAAAATAAATAAATTCTATAAAAAATTTTACTAGACCTGGAGAAAATATAAACCACAGTAGAACTAATAGTTCCATACAGGCAAATACCCATCTTTATTTTTATTTTTTTATTGAATCTGAAGGTGAAAAGGGAAGGATTTGAAACACAAAGAACTTCTCTACAATATTATACTTATCCATTTTTTTTATCACTATTAATTTTTGTTGTCAAAAGATAAAAAAAAAAGCTTTTAACAATTTTTCTGCGTATTTTTAAAATTGCAAAATTTTTTATAGACATTGAAACGAACACGTCGCCTCACTTTCATTATTTAGATTCATTTGGTCCGTTACTAATAAATGCCACTAATAACAAAAGTTTAGTCAAACATTAAATAAATAGACGGATAATGCTTTAGCTGAATATTTAATAAGACAATTAACACTATATTTACTATGCCTGTATGAGCATCATCATATGCTCTTGACATCAATTTACATTGGGCTTTGCTCCGCATGTAATAGGAAGTTGAATTATTTGAATCAGCTATTGTCCAGGAAATATTAATGAGGACAGCTGCAGGGAAGTAACCTTTACATCGTTACAATTTAACAAGTGATTACTGGCATATACTGTGTTGTCGACGATATTAAATGTAAAATAATACATCTTCAAGTATTTAAATCTCTGAATTTATCTTATCACATTCTTCATTTGAGAAATAAAAGTATTTGTAAAATCTTGAGAATAGAAATTTATGTAAGACATTCTGTGCAATTTCAAAGAATGGATTGTTAGGAAGCACAAAAAACTGTTATAAAAAAAAACTTGCTTTGTTTACTGAAAATTAATTCCTTTTTTTCTTTCGGAGCGAAAATAATTTTTGCAACATATGTATTAAATTTTACATTTTTTCAAAACCACTTGCTTTCGATTTTTTATAAAAGAATTTTCTTAAGAAAACTGAGATTTTATCAGTGTAATATCATTATTAAATTCTCGTATTTGCATTGAGTGCGTGAGAACTCATAAAAATCATGATGGTAAAAATACTTTATTCTATAAAAACAATTTATTTTCTTAACAACCGGTATTCTAAATCTTGATCAATGACATAACTCTGATATTTTATGAGAAGTAATTTGTTACATTATTTAGTGAGATACAAAGTAATTATTTTGAAATATTCAAAACCAAGACATCCCACAGGAATTAAAGAAAATAATTTGAGAATGAATCCTCTTTCTTCTGTTATTTAATTATTTTTTTCAGTAAATTCAATTAGTGTTGCACATTAAGCACATTACAATAAGGAAGTTTTATTAGTTTTCTTTTTATGCAAGTCATCTATCTTCGATGAAAATGTAAAATTACTTGACGGTATTTCTTTCCAACTTCTCTTTCAACGTATTTAACAAAGTTTCATTTCACCTCATAACACCTTATCTAAATGTATATCAGCTTCTTTTAACAATATTAAAAAGCACAGGGACGTCTTTTCGCCTATGAGTATGATGTGGAAATGTAGCAAAAATCATTATGTCTTTAAAATTTGCATATCTATTTGTTTAATAATCACGTTTTCTGACTTAAAAACACGCACCAATGGGAACTCATTAGACGTAAATTCTAATCTTATATAATGACGTGAAGTCTTAAAAACTATCAAACTTATTTTATTTACTTTATCTGTTATTCATCCGAAGTAAAACTCAAAATTAAAAAAAAAGATATATAACTATTTCACACTTGTCATAATTTTCCTTTATTTTCTTCTTTATCGTATGTCTTGAGCCCTTGAAAACTTACACATTTTGAAAATTTATTAAGTCATAAATTAAAAAAAAAACTGTATTTATCATTTCAAAACCTATTGAAAATATATTCTCTAAATGGAAAACACCACTCATAGAAAATGGAGACAATTTTTGCGGGTGTTAGTAATTCCTGATTGATAAAGGGAATATTGTGCAATAAATTGCGAGACAGTAGTGATGGTTAGTTTGAATTATTTATAATAAATCTAACGAAAAATTCTAAGAAAACTTTATTAACATCTGTATATTGTAAAGGCAAATTAATTTATACCTTCTTATAAGTGTTTTGATCTTCCAAATTCATAAAACGTATGAGTAAGTATTCAAATATTTTTTTTAAAACAGTTCCTATTTTTCTAGATATCTTGTTCGGAATCAAACACAAAATTGCTCTCAATAATTTTAATGCATGTATTATATTCCACAACTTTTACTCAAATCTGTAATGAGAGTGTTTTCAAAACATCTTTGATTTAAAAAATAATGACAATAAAAATTTCTGTAACTACAATTAGCAAGCTGTCCTTATAACATTTATGCATATACATAATACATTTTTAAATTACTTTGGTGTGAAATTTATGCAAAGGTTGATAAAGGTACAAAAGATACAAGAAAAAGTCGAAAAAGTTTCTGTTTTGTGAGAAATATTTGCACAAATATCGGTTTGTAAGGAAATGCACCATGCTCTTTGGAAAATGACTGACACAGAATGAACTTTGTAAAAAAAATTGGTAAATAAAATTTTTTGAAAAATCTCATTTACTTATACGAAGTAGAATTTGTCTTACGATGCAGATGATTGCTTTAAAAATAAGCACTTTATATCTAAACATTTATACTACTTCGAATAAGATCATCTCCTAATTGGACACCCAAGCTTAACCTCATCTCTTAAACCTGAAAACTCAGACTTGCACAAAATTGCAATTTCTTTCCAACCAAAATGAAAGTTGGTTAGGCAAATTAAATGAATATAAGAAGTGTAGAGAATTGAATTAGTGATAGTGATATATATGAATGAAATAGAATTGAAAGGAAAGAGAAGGGAGGTATGGGAAAACAAAAGTCTAATAGATATTTGTCAATTGTATAGAAACATAGTAATTAATATTTTGGATTGAAGACACTCTGAGTTTATGTACTAAGAAACAAATATCCTGTTAGTGAGAAGTGTTTGAATTGGAATGAGTGATTTGGTAAGCTAAGACTTTATTATTACATTATAAACTAAGATCAACAGAGCTAAGAAGGATTTGAGAGAAAGCGACCTTATGTATTTTCTTTGATAATTAATAAAGTATTTTATCCTGCTTTTACGTAACTTCAATTGAAGTTTGCATCTTTTCTTAGCATGCTAACTTTTGAAACGAGCCCATAAAACGTGTTGCACTGTTGCTTATTTCAAACCCTAACTCAGGAAGCTATTTTATTTACTTGTAGAAAGCATATACTTCTGATTCTTTTGGAGCAAAATAACTGAACTAAAATTTTTAACCCTCTAAGCGTTTCACACGCTTTTTTCCGTACTGTCCGAGATATTCCGAAAGCGTTTGCGCCGTAAAATCCCGTGTAGCTGTGAGCGCACCGAAAGCGTCAGAGCCGTGTTTTTTCGCCATCACAGGATGTATTCGAGATCGTTTGCGCCGGGTTTTTCTGCAATTCCTTCCCCCCCTTTTAAAAGTTTTACATCTTGTTAGATAATTGGGGAGGGTTGCGGACACACAATGAACTTTGACAGGAAATTTTATGGCTCACAAGGGAACCCCACTCTTGCCCTTAGGGCTAGAGAGAGTTCCATTGAGACATTCGTTCAAGAGGGGAAGGGGAAAATTTCCTTTCAAGTGTGTTTGTTGGTCAACTTGAGTTGAGATTTTATTGGGTTTATGAAAGAAATGCGTCCCTTGACCTAGCTTTCGAGATAAAATTTTTTATTTAAACCAATCCAAAAAACGCTTTAAAGTTCAATCACAAAATTAACTAGATTTTAATCCCATTTTTAATTAATATTCATTTGGAATTTTAACAAATTTAGATAGAGTAGGAAACCTACTGTTTTATATTGTTGGACAAATTAATCTTTGTATATTTTCTTTGATTGCTAAAAATTCACCTTTTTTATTTTTCCTCATATTAAAAAATATCAGATAGAGTTCAGTTTTTATGTTATTTCTATAAATCTCGAAAAACATCGCTAAATATATATCTATAAAATGTTTGTTTAAATACAGAGAATGTATGAAAATAATAAATACGTTCTATTGTTTCATTTGTGTTACTTTATTCACTACTTTCAGTTTTTAAAATAATATTTATTTCCTAATAACGTGTCATAAATTAAAAAAAAAAAAAAAACGAACGAGTCAAAATCAGAAACGCTTTAAGATTTTCAATTATTACAAATGAATAATTTTTAAGCTTCTGTATTTCTTTACTTTTAAAAATCTCTAATGCATGAATAAAAATAATACCCAAAAATTAAACTTTTTTTTAAATCTATTAGTTTTTTTTTTTCATAATTTCAAAGCCAGGTATTCAGGACAGCTTACGCATGATACTCAGTTTTGTAATGTTAAGTTTTGAAATACATCCGAATTTTAAATAACTGAACTACATCTTCCCTCAAAGAGAAAAAGAATGCGATTTCCCACTCCAACTCATATTTTTCAAACTTGATTTTTGAAAAATTAGTAATTAATAGCATCTGCACACATTTATATTTGTTCATACGTGTATCAACTGTACTTTTGCACAGATACTTTTGATTACTAATTATTTGAAGATTCAAATTTAAAAAATATTCATATGTGTTAAATCCCTTATAATTTATCTTCTGTTAAAGGATAATTGAAGTTCATGTAATTAAAATCCGGACATTTTTCGTAATCTTAACATTATACAACTACGAATTTTACATAAGCTACCCTGAAAATCTGCTTTTCAAATTACATCAAAAAATATTTATGTATGGTACATACAAAGTTAAAAATTATTAATCACATAAATTTACAATTCTATGAAAATTTAAAATATAAAATTCAAAATTTAATAAATTTCATCGCCAGCATATTTTCATATATTCCGTAAGTTTTTTACAAATCAGTTAAAAACCGCACGTCATTAGCAAAAAATATGCTGAACAATTTGATGAATATAAAATAAAAATTTTACTTGGAAGCAAAGCTGAGATACTAAAACTTCGGTATACAAAAATTATGAGCATATCTACAATAGTTTCTGAAATAATTATTTTAAAATTCAGTTCAGTTCGTTCAGTTAAATTTGTTCGTTATATTATACGTAATATTAAATATACCGTCAACATAATAAAGTAATAGTTTGATGCATTCACAGATTATTAAAAATAGATATAAGTGACATTATTATCACAAATGTTAAAAAATTTATAATTTTAAATTCAATTATAATTTTAAATTAAATTGTACACTGTTATATATACACAATATTGTGTTTCACAAACAATTTTTTCTCAAATAACAAATTGTTCTGAAAGTAGGCATTAAGGTACTTTAAAGACTTAGTACTTTTGTTTTGTTTAAGCATTTAATATAAAATATTTATTTTTTTTTTCTTATGTGTCTCTGATATTTTTAACATTTGTAACAATTAAAATTATTGCTTATATACGATTCTTTGCATTTTTTTGTAAATTGAATGAACACTTTGATTACAATTTTGTTTATTTGAGAACATATGAACACTGATTTATTTTATTCATGAAATACAAGTTTGAATAAATTGACTCTTTTTGCATTTGTTTTAAAATATGTATATTATATTGAAATTTAAACTACCCAAAATTATACCTGATTTGTTATAAACGAATTTTTGATCTAATAAACACATATAACTCTTTTTAGGTACAATTTGTAAAATGGACTAAAATTAATAGATGAATATTATTTTTACATATTGTGAATATTTTGCACTGAACTTAAACATATATTTTAGTCCCTTTAAGGTTGGAGAAGCAAATCGTAAGCAATTTTGCATTCATTTTGATATTGAATATAAAAAGCTGCTCGGCTATTCAGAAGTGAGGTGGTTTACTTTGAAACCAGCACACAAACAGAGCACAAATAGAGTGCATTTTGAAATTATATGATCCGCTTCGGTCAAGTTATTTAAATTTAAAAAATACCTTACATTTGGAAAAAATATCACCTTTCAATAGATCAAATCATACGCTCTTTTTTCTCTACAGCCAGACATTATTTTTCTGTAAAACTACCAAAGAAATTAAACATCATAACATTTCAGCTACAGTTTATTTTATTCCGATATAGAACGAGATATGATGATAAATTCGTACCATTAATACTAAAGAATAAACTAACAATTATATATGGTTATATTCCTGGGATTAAGAATACATTTCTAAAATTTAAAATTGCTTACAAAATTTGTTATGAATTCTTTGAGGAAATGTTTGTCAACTTCACTGAACTAAAGTGTTTTAAGTGTACTGTTTTGAAAGACAAATTAAAAAGGGAAAAGTTTCTCTCACTGCCAAATTTGTAATAACTGATATGTAAGATGTAGTAATCGATGACAATTTTCTGTTAAAAGATATAATACGAATATGTACTTAAAGTTTGAAAACACCAAAGAAACAGAAAGTTGAAAATTAAAATGTGGGATTGAAGATGGCTAGAAATATTTTGACATTTTGAAGAATATATACTCCATTAAAATTTAAAATTATTTATTGAATGTAAAATATATTACCTTTGCACAAAAGTGGATGTAGATGGGGTATTTCGCTTAGAGCAGAGGTATTCAACCTCTTGCACTTTGGGGAACCTTTTGAGCTTACCATTACCTTCAAGGAACCCCTTGATCAAACAGCAGAAAAAATAGGATATCAAAGCTCTTTATCCTAATCAAATTTACAAAATTATTATTGCATTTCTATTTTTTTATTAGAAACGTCTTAATAAGATTAATGAATGTTAAGGTAGCGAAAGTTTTTTTTTTCCTAAAATATGGCCTATGCATAATAAACAAAAGCAATATTTTTTTAAATATAACGAATAATGAAAAAAAAAAAAGAATTTTAATGATTTGACCATGATTGTTTTTTATTGCAAAGTATTTTTACGTCTGTAAAAATTTCTGAAACCATCAACCTAATGTCTTCTTCAGCATCCGACCTATTTCTGTATTTTGTTTTTGTCGCAGTGTACAAAGAGAAAGATTTTTCGCATATATAGGTTGAAACATATGATATTAGATGTTTCACAACTCTTACGGCAATTTCATGATATTATTTTCTATTGTCAATCAAAAAATACATTATAACACTTAACTAACTTTTAATTTCAATTGAGTATACATCAATGTGATATATCAATCAAACTGATATACACTCAATTTTTTCTTTTGTTGGGAGTTCGGAGGTTTTCTTCTTTTATTGGGTTTAGTTTAGTGTTTTCTTATTAACGTCGCACTGGAAGCAACACGAGGGCTATTGGCAATGGACCTCGTAATTTTGAACTTCGGTCAAGTGCAGAGGACGACACTTGAGCTGGCACCCCCTCTCCTAACTTCCACACCACACCAACTTCTTTTATTGGGAGTTCAGTGAATTAAAAGTCTTAAAAAGATTTTGGATCCAAGATAATTTTTTATTTTGAACAGGATTCAAAAAAGGTTTTTTGCAGATCTGATATATGTTTGACCAAACTAATTTTTACATTTTTATGAGGATCAGCGTTACCGTCCACTAAAATATTATGCAAATTACTAAAGCATTTAATATTATCTTTCAAAATAAATTCTGTTCAAAATTTCAATTTTAAAACAGTGGCGCCAATTTTACTTCATACCTCGAAAATAATGAATAAGTGTGCATTCTTCACCTGATCCAAAAAACGCCTAAATATGTGACCTAATGCGTCTCGATTGCTGTATTTGAAACACGTGATTTTACGAAATTTAAGATTTTATTTTATCCTTAAAATATTTATTGATATTTATTTTTACAAGCAAACTGCTTCTGAGAATTCAATCTTCTATAAAAATTAAACTTTTATGACAATTCTGGCGCTTTGATTAAGCAAATAGTGCTTGATAGCAAATACTAATCATTAATTTTTTTCAAAACATGCAAACAATTTTGTATTTTCTTGGTCTCGTATTCAATAATGAATATAGGGTGCTTTTTCTAGGTTAAAATCGTAATATTAAAATTTAAAAAAAAGTTTTTAAAAATTACAGAAAAAAAAATTTTTCTATTGTTTGAAGCAAACAAATATTTTTCAACTATGAACCCACCAATTTTTATCAAGCTATATTTTTTTATTCTTCATTTGTTGGAACGCTTTTATTGAAACTCAATAGATCGGGCGAACATCTTCCAAGTTCTGATCTGTGAATAATCTGAACCCCATTCCTGCTTGCTTGTAGCCTGCCGTACAAGATTTCCCCTAGGCAACGAAATCGCTTATCTAAGCGTCGGATCTAAGCAATTAAATGCCCAACCCAAGGGGTTGTGTGGACCACCCGCGTCATAAAAGGGGGTAGGAACAGGAGGCTCTTGCATTTTTGAAGAATTTGTGAATGGAAAGGGAAAACTTTTCGGGACCTTTAGCTGTGCCTAAGTAGATCGCTTTCGGTATAGCTTTACACAAAAAAGTAAAACGCTCGGAGGGTTAATTAAACTATGGAATTTCATTTTTGAGTTGAATGTGTTGATTATGATGTAATCATTGTGATAATATCTGTTTATCAGATTTCAGTTAGTAAGTAGAATTTACTTTTTCTTAGCTATCTCAACTCTCCTTTCTTATGTAACATCTTTTTTTTTTGCTCTATCAATTTTTATTAAAGATTAAGAAGAGAAATTTGGAGTTATAAAAAGATAATTATTATCTGTTATCATTACAATATAAAATGGCTTAAATTTCTTGAAACATAAAGGATTTCAATGAATTTTGCAATACTTTCATTTATACAGTTCTTAAAAGTCTAGGCATAAACCTAAATAATTAAAATAAAAGAATTTTCTTTTTCATATATATTTAAAATAGAGTTGAAAACAGCAGTAGGAATTTCGATCAAAAAATACCAGTAACTCTTTGGTTTTCAATCACTGTGATGTTATGTCTATTGATAAACTTTTTAGAATTATCTAAGAAAAATACAAAAGCACATAATGTTCTAATTATTAATGAAAATAATCAACTACGTTCTTCTTTAAATAATATGTATGCTTCGTATAGAATCCAATAGGTGGCACTTAATTTTAAGAGCACGTTAAATGGTTCTATAAAAAATGCCAAACAGATGATGATTATAAACCTAACTTCCTGAGCATGATTTAAATTATCCTGATACATTTTCTTATTTATATGATTTTTAAGCTCCCAAAATGAGCTCTTAATCAATAAATCAATAAAACTTTATCTACTAGAAAACCAAAAATACCTTTGTTTAGATAAAGTGTTCGGCTGTGAACTAAATTCAGTTTCCATGAGGAGCAATTCCGAAGCAGAACACTTTAAAAAATCTAACATAATGACCAACTATAATTTGTATTTTGGTTTCATTAACGTCGCACTAGAAGTGACAATAAGACAATGGGTAAAGAAATTCGTAATTTTGAACCTCGGTCAAGTGACAAGCATGATACCTGAGCTGGCCCACCCTCTCCTGATTTTCACTCCAAGCCAACGGCAGGACTTTGGTCCTCGATAGATTTAATGTGCATCAGTCCGACTACACGGTGGGTCTTTAGTTGCATCGAGGTTTGAATCTACGAGTCGACGAAAACAGCTGGTCGCGAGTCCGCATCCATGACCAATTATTACCTTGGCCTAGAATTTGTAGGAATGAAATGGTTGATGAAATATATGTATTTTCTGTTACTGCACTGATAACTGAAAAACCCTAAATTTATTGGATTGTCTACTTCATTTATAGTGTCGTATAAAAAGATATCAATTAACAAGACATTCATATTAACCACTGACTACGGATCTTAATAATAAATTTAATGGTTAACAACAGAAAAAGTTGGTATTCATGATATTTATTTTTGAGTACTTTCCTCTCTTACTAATTAAAAATATTCTGATACAGTTTTAAAAAATTATTTTACATCTTTAAGGTTTTATTTTCAAATTTAGCATTGTTTTTCATGTATTGTCAAAAAGTATTTTGTCATTGTGTATAAATAAAAATTTTAAATATTCCAAATAAGAAAATTGTATTTTATTGGCTAAGCTAAAACTATGTCTTTTTATTCACACATTAAAATTGGACAATTACATACCTAATTTAATGGGATTTGAACAATATTCGGAAGAAACAATGTTAAGAAAAACATTAAATTTATTTTTAAAATAGCAGTATAGGAGAACTTCGTTTCTTTTTTAATTCATGCGTTAATATACTATACTTTTATGAAATTTACATGGATCTTTAAAACTTCTCATTCATAATGCAGAAGATTTTCCCCGAATAAAATAAAAAGATGTTTTGTAAAGTTTCTTCAATTTTACTCGGTAACGTATAAAATACTTCACAAGAGCTATTCTAAACTTGTAAGGAGCTGTCCTAAAGGAAACATCATTGCTATAAATAGAAGGAAGCTGTGAATATATCAGAAAGAAAGTTTTTTTGGAAAAACATTCTGCAGATTAGCGAAACAAAACACGGGATTATTAAAAATATATAATCATCCGATTTTAAAATGATATATTTTGAAAACTTAGCGAAACAGAATTACAAGTGATACATGAAAACAAAGAAAACATATTGAAGTGTGTCTTACATGTTTTCATTTTATTTTCATGTATTTAACGTATAATGTCAAGACAGTTTGTATATTACAGTATAACACGTAAAATATCAATAGTAACTGATTGTACGGTAACAGAAATCCGCTGTTTAAGTTCACATAAATATGTGGGTAATAGTGACTTTAAGCTTAATAGTGACTTAAAAGCTCCAAAAGGAAGAAATCACATGGGATTATATCAAGGGATCTAGGTAGCCAGCTGTGTAACATCAAGTCAACTCCGTGTTAAAAATTGACATACCTCTGTAGCCCAATTGAGTGTTGCTACATCATGTTGGAAAACGAAGTAGGAAATATCTTCTTTTGTTTTGGAGAAAAGCCAGATTTCCAACAGATCGAAATAGGTATCATCAAAGACTATTTTTTGCGCAAAAAATAATGGTCCATAAATCAATTATACAGACATTGAACAAAAGACGTTTATTTTCATTAAGTCCTGTTCATATTCATTCGAGGTATGAATATTTGTAGAGCCAATTATAATGGTTGTTTTCAGTGACCTCATCAATGAAAACAAGTCAAGTGCAAATACCATCTATTTCCATAACCTCAAGCTTATAAAGACGATAATTCAATCGATATTCATTACTAATAAGTCTCAGTGCTTGCACTGATTATAATTTGTATGGATTGTAAAATAATATTTGCCTTAACACTCACCAAGCAAAAGGCTGAGAAATTACCTGGTTCTCAACTGGGGCAAATAGTCGATTTTATTGAGCTTCGTAGAAACGTGTCTCTCACTCTTTCAACATTTTTCGCAGATATCCCTTGTCACCCTCCACATCTCCTTTTACAAAGACAACCATTCCTCTCAATCTGATAATACCGCCTTCGAATACTTTGAGACGTAGATGGATTAATTTTGTACTTTCTACGAAATTCACGCTGAACAGTGATTACAGAATCACAACGCACAAAGTAGACTGCACGCATAAAGCTCTCTTATCCGTGGATATCGCTCGATTATCACCACTGAAAAGCTTCTAAAACAGATTTAGTGGAATAGCTTCAAGAGGAACTCAGTTGTGCAACTTATAATTCACGATATAATTATTACGTATTCCATTAAATATATTTCATTTACGATAAAATATATTCAATATTTTTCTTTATTCATGCATTAATTATCATTATGTGTCATTTATTTTTTTTTAAAATATGATATTTTTAAAATAGAATGGTACATTTTGAACCCTGAATACTCTGACATAATATAGGAGGCACATTTGTATGGATATAGTACAATTATATATAAAAAAGCATCGGTATTTCACAATGAATTAATAATATACTTAACAATATAAATTTAAAAAAAAGTTTTTAGTAATTTTCAGTAACTCCTTTGGCCTTCCTCGCAAAGGAAAGTTTTCAAATGAAGATTTAGTACTAAAAATTTGAGTTCTTTTTTGACATTTAGCTGAGATCTATAATTTGTTTTCAAAGTAACCATCACAGAAAATCAGGTTTCGCAAAAGTAGGATAGTGGAAATAGTAATAGTATGCGAAATGTTATTGTTTTCAATGCAAAAAAAAAAAAAAAAAACTCATCATCCACTTCTGCCCAATATTTTAAAATTTATTACTGTATTATCATTTAATTTCACCATTTTACGTGAAATCTGTGAAGATTACTTCAACGCTTAACGGTATTAACATTTTAGAGTATTTTAAAATGGATCTCTAACTTATTCATAATTTACTACCAAGCTGTCGTCAACAAAAAAATACTTTTTAAAATTCTTTGCGGCATGGTTAGTAGATCTTCAATAACAAAAAAGAAAATAACTTTCCATGTTATTCTTCAACCTTGTCAGTTTTAACACATTTATCAGCATTTTCAAAGATTTCAAAGTTTTTTTTTCTTTTACCTTTAACTACACGCGTTTAAACATAAATACACACGTGGTACCTTTTGTACACCACCAAAAAAGAGCCCAAAAATAAGTTAAATAAGATCAAATATTTATGCTATAAGAGGCTTAATAATTTAATCGTGCGCCCGTTTGATAAAAATTAATTAAAATTATTTGAATAAAAATGAAATACAAATTATATCATATTACACAAAACTTTAGCCAATGACCCCATCAAATTTCACCTGTGATATTCAGGGGAACATTATTGTTGTACTCTCAAAAAGTAATTACCGTTATTGCATATTTTTTGCACCTCGATATATTACATATAAGACACGTAATCGCTGTCATCCAAAATTTTCTGTAACCGCAACAAAAGCACAATTCACGTATTTTCAAAGGATGTTCATCTTCTAGCTGATCTTCTTCAGATAGTTTGTATTTAATTAGGAAAAGCTTAACAATGAGAGGTCATGTCTTATTTCTGTTCTTCCTGTGGAAGTGTGGACTCATCAGTGTTATAGATAAGATTTTTAGAAAATTTCTTAAATTTTTGGACATCGTTTATACGTTCCGCATTATAAAATATGTGGCTGTTTCTTACAGCTATGTTTACCAACAGAAAAAATACGAGTATTACCAAAGGTCATTTCCTTGTTCGCCTGGATACAGAAAACGTATTTCATATTTTAGCTACTGCATCTGCACCTTCTTTACTGGTATTTTAATCTATAATAATCTCCAGCGTCTTAGTTTCAGGATTGATCATAGAATCATTGTGCATTGTATAAAGAAGCATAACTGCTTTATTTATTTATTTTTGGCATGTTTTCTTTTTGAAATAATCCAAAAATAGACAAGCTGGCTTCTCCATTTTTAATGGATAATAACTCTGATGGTAGTTCCCTTTCATTATTTTTTCATTGTTCCAAAACTTCTTCATGCTCAGGTGCTTCATATATGGCCTAAACCGAAGCTTGAACCTCATCTTCGTTAAAATAACTCAGGATTTTCATGGGTACACGATCCCAAAAAATGTATTATTTTATTTAAAAATATGTCTAGGGCTATTCATATAAATAAAACTCCGTGAGAATTTTTTTCCCGTAAACAAAATAATATATTAAGCTAACAAATTGTACTTACATAATTACATGTGTGGCGAACTCTATTCACCATTCGATATTGTATGAATGTTTTCTAGCAGTAATCAAATTATGAATGCCTCTCAAACAACAAGACCGACGTTATGTAACTAGAACATTTCACTGTTAGGTTAGATGTACTCTAATCTTGGTGGTGAGGCATTCAAAAGTCAATTAGAATCTGTTTTCTGTAGATGGTGCATTTTATATGGCAGCGCATGTAGTTAAAGATTTCTGCCCCACAATTCCAATTTTCTATAAAAAGCACTCGTAGTCAATATGAAAGTATTGAGCCCTTAGAGTGGGATTCAAGGAATTTAATTTCTCAAATATATCTCAACCAAGTTGCTCAATTTCGTCACAAATAAGCTATCTAGAAACTTTGGGGATTCTTTACGGTTTACCATTTCTAGAGGAATGGCGATTTTAGCTCTTAATTCATTATCATATTACCACAATTTTCCACTTGATAACCATCTTGCCTGGCAATTAAACAGTAACACTGCTGAATGTATGTTACCCATTTTTTAAAAAAGGGCAGAAATGATTCTTGATTTATTTTTATGAATTTACTATGGTTACAATCGTCATAAGCACAATATTCAGATCAAGGATCCTTTTTTGAAAGTCAGAGCTTTTCTTTGGTTCATGCAATGTATCCAGACACTCTGTGGAGATTTTTGCTTCCCTAGTGCATGATTAATTTGGTATCTTCCAGACATTAAACAAGCACCATTGATGCATAATCCAACGCAGTTTTTTTACTCAATGTTTGATCGCTCATAAAATAATTTATGAAATTAAATAATACGAGTGTTGTTGCTTTACGTTCTGTTGGCTTGCAGAAACATAATTCTTATAATCCTGATACACAAGCATAAAATTGAACACAGACAATAAAAGGAGCATCTTTATTGCTATATATTGCCTCATAAAGATGAATTGAAAACAATTTGTCACGTAACTTCTCGAAACACTGTATATCTTCAACTACTTCACCAATTTGAAGAGCTACAGTACTATTTAATCAAGATTTAGACTGCACTTGTTAAGCAAAATTATTTACAAGCATAGTTTCCACAATCTCAAATGCAGTCGGTAAAATCAACCTTTCACCAATGGTGTGAAGTATTTTACATCTGGCAATTTTATAAAAATTTTGTAAGAGGCAACTAAGGCTTTTTCATTCATAACCCAAGTTTTTATTTTAAAAAATGGTTTTTGCTTTACATATGATTTTAATATTAATTCGAATAATTCTCGGGGTTTGTTAACGTATTCATTATGAATCGTTTCCAAATATTGTTTAAGTTTATTAAGTTTCCTGTTTTCTTCTGCCAAAATTTTTGAAAAAATAAGGCACAAGAATCTTTTTAATCCTTTACTTCATTACTGGAAAATCCCAAATTTAAGTATTCTAGAGAATATTTTCTTGTTTTGATTTTTGAAACCACTCTCGTCAATGCTCTTGTTGATGCTTCGCTATCATCTAATGTTAGTTTACTTCTGATTAAAAATTATTAGTGATTCAGTATATATTTTTTGCCCTGAATATTTAATATCATGAATTGCAGTTAACAAGAAAATTACAACATTCTCATGTGGAATTGATTACATCACTCTTTAATTTAAATTTTCTCCAGAAAAGCGGATTCAAGACAGGCAATTCCTGATCGTTCTGGTACCGTTTCCAGGAGTTTGCGAAAGCCTGGAGCCCTCTATATAAATTGTAATTCACTCTATTTGAAGAATAATTACATACTTCATTTTTTTAAACTACAAGTCCAATTCTATCCTTTCTTCTGACTCTTTCTTTGCCCCTTTGGTGCTCTCTCAGTGCAACTGATATCATGAGAATAGAACAACCAGTTAAATAAGGCTTAGAACTCTAGCTCTCTATTGAGACAGAATGGAATGCACTTAAATAGAATTGCTTTCGTTAGATTTGTAAATGTAAACTAGACCAATTGAGCCTAATTCAGCAGCTTCCTTAATTTTGTCTAACTCCACGTCTCTTTCCTCTCTCTAGAAAGTACGTGAGTTTTGATCACGTTCATTTATCTTATGAACGTAAGACAAACTAGGATCGTAGATTTAATAAACTAATATTTTATCAGACCCACTGCTTCTTTATTTATTCTAGTGCTCTAACATCAAATTCTTAGCCATTATCTCATTCTCATTTGTTTGACTATAATAAGAGTAGCCACACCGTGGCGCGTTAGATGAGTAAAGGTGGAGCTTCAGTTAATTCTCAGAGAATCATCGTATTGTCGTGTTTTGAAAGCATAATTTTTACAGGAGCTTTTATTGTGCTAGTAAATGCTTTTAATTATTTTTCTTTAATTTTGTGGGATAAAGTATACGTAACTGCAATGTATTTGTTCTTTTTCGATATTTCTTAGAGTATTGCACTTTTGTACATTTTTAAAATTCTTTTTATCCACTACAGTGCAAAAGAAAAGGAGTAAATAAAGACCGAAAAGTGATAAAAAGTAAAGTATCACTTTAAGGAATAGTGTGAAAATCAGTCTTTATTTGTATTAAATTCACAAATTTAACATTTTGGTATTGTAGTATAGAAAACATGATCTTGATACACAATGTAAAAACAGCATCAATTTCAAAAAGAAGTTTGAAAACAAAAATAAATAAATAAATACTTGGTCTTTGGTGTGCTTTATGAAAATGTTCTGTGACTAAGAAAAGAGAAGAACAGACGAATTCAAGTTCCAAGCTGACTTCACTCTCAATGCCAACAGCTCTGGTCTAGAGTTATCTTCACCAAATAAGACTATCTGGCAACTATTAACCCTCATAAAGTACAAAGTACATCATTTAGTACAGAGATCATTCTTGATTAATTTAGATTAGTGTTTCATTAAATTGGGAATTTAATTAATAAATTTAAATTGCTTGATTAAGTTACTCCTCCTCCTCCCCTAAGCAAAATAGACTCTATCATGTATCATCTATTTTTATCAACCCCTAACCATGAATGTAAGACGATATAAAATGTACTCGGGATACATGGTGCATCTGAACTCGCCTGTTGAAAAATTGGCTCATGGTATACAAAACGTTGGCCATTCTCAGACTATATGATCAAAAATATAAAATTACTACATTGCCTCAAAATGTTAACTAAATTTTTAACTTTAATAAGCCGAGAATGAGATAACATTTCAATACACATTTATGATATATTTGATAACAATAGAAAGATTGACTTGATTGTGAGAGCTGAAAATGTACGAGGTGTAGCGTATATAAGTTTGCATTCTTTTATTGCATATATATGTGTTTCCATATAGACCTTTCAGAATGTTCGAGAGAAATCTAAACTACTCGAAAATCCCGAAGAATGTGTCATAGAGTCAACGAAAACTGGTGAGAAATTGAGAGACATCGATTCTGAATTTGTCAGTGCAGTAGATCAGTGATGTCAAAAATCAGTAAAATTACATAATTTAGGTGATTTAAAAAAATTTTTAGTGAGGTCCTAGTGAGCTTTAGAATCAAAATACGTTATTATTATTATACATAGTGTTATATTATGAGCGAAGGAGGCACGATGAAATGTAAGATTGAAAATTAGATCGCTATCATTAAAAGAGGGAGAAGCACTGCTTTACGGAGGAAGAATCCGAAAATTCACTTATAAGAGACATTCTTAATTTAATGTGTTATTTAGGAAGGGTACTAAGTCCAATACAATGATCTTTCGGTAATTCATTTCATATCTTACCACAGCACCACAATCTATCAAAAATTAGGATTATAGAAATGTTAATGACAATAACATATTTATACAATAAAAGCTACATATTATTATATAAAATTTAATACAGTCATTTCTCTATGTATAATATCAATATAAAATGTGGAATAAACAAGTATATAAACAAATAATAAGTAACAAATACAATAGCAATATTAAATTAAACAAAATTAAAATGTGAAATCTAATCTTCTAAAAAATTCTGATATTATCAAATTAACAAATAAATTTAATGTAATAACAAGGCATGATTTCTTTAAATTACTGCAAGAAGATTATTTAACACAATTACAACAAAATACTAATCAACAAAAAAAAACAATAATTTATACATCCTATAACAGTGGTACTGTAATTTTCTGCTATATTTAATACTTAAAAATAAAACCTGTAATTTAGCAATTTCAACAACCACACAATGATATAAACATAAACAAAAAACAAACCAAAACTTATAAGGCTTAGTTCGCGAAAAAGTAAATTCAGACAGAAATATGATGAGAAATTAGACTTTGGCTGATAAATGTTTTTAAAAAATTTAAAAAATTAATGTAATAAATAAATTTACTTATAAATTAACTTAGAACTTAAGTAAAATTCCGAACTCAAAAACTGGCCAAAAGAATTTAACGCCATCTAGTTGTAATATATTGAATCAAAGGTTTTTCTTTAAAATAATATAAATCAAAATTTATAATTATAAATATAAAAATATATTGATGATAGCTATTTTTGTAAAGTGAAATATACTGACACACACACATATTATATATTTTTTTTTTTTTTTTTTTTTTTTTTTTTTTTTTTTTATTTTCTAAATGCTTATTTAAAAACAATAAGCATTTAGAAAATAATAACAGGATAATTTGACTTAATAGAATTAGGAAAAACTTCTCATAATTTTTTATTTTAAAATAAAACTTTATGTTAAATTATAATCTTGTATAATATACTTAAAAAGATATTGCTTCTAAAAAGAGAAATATGTATTCAATTACTCCTGGAAGGTAGCTTATTATTATTAAATTTAAAGGTGCCTCGCTTGTCTTAAATATTATTAATAATTTTAGTATCTAAAGTTTTCAATTTTATGCCTAAAATTCTTTTTTCAATATAGTATTATTAGTTTGAATTAAATTTAAATATGTAGGATAAAAAGTTCATAAGGTTTATATTCAGATAGCTCCTTGTAATTTAAAATAAGTAGATCATCTACATATCCATAAATTATAAAATTATTTTTAACTATTTAATTTTGTTCAAAGTAAAGTAAGTAAAAATTCGCAAAACTTTTTTTTGCGAATCCTCTTTGTTAAATACATTTAAATGGTTAAATTTTTTAATCATTATTTATAACGAGTAAAAAATAGTTTTCAGTAAATACACATTTAATGTTTGAATTAAAATTTGTGAAGTAAATAAAAACTTCAATATTATGATTCCTATAAGCGATTAATAGTACCTTTAACATATCATTCATGTGTATAGAAATAAAGAGGTTTTTGAAATCATGACTATAAGTTGCAAATATTTATTTTATTCATTTATTTTTAATGATATCTGAACTAATTTTACAGTTTTATTAAATTCATTAATAACATCTTGTATATGGGTGTAAACTTTTTTTTAATAATTTATCTACTTCTTTATAATGTAAACATTATAACTTTTAATGACATTTTTCAGTTTATTGGGGGTCTTTATGTTATTTTAGACAGCAACATTGATTTAAAAAGATTTGTAGTTGTGTTTTTTATAAAGATCTGTAATTGTGTTGTTAATTTCTTGCTCACTTAAAATACTTTCTAAATGAGCATCAGATCCTTGTACACGATTATTAATAATTATATTATTGTAACATTTGTAAATAATTGCATAAAAAACAAATTGCGGATTTATAAAA
>BMAW01089577.1:0-45558 GCA_019974015.1 Nephila pilipes
AGGCTATATGTATAATCTTTTGATTCGCTTAAGTTTATTTCTAATCAAGATTTCAAATATTATTGTATTATTCATTCGTTTCTTTAAAATAATCAAGTATTTTGTAAAAAACATTTTATGATATCATTTAAAGACTATCACATTATTTTATTCACAAGAAACATTGTCTTAATGGTATTTGTCCCTTTGTTTGTATATTTTTTTAATATCTCTTATACCTATTAAGTTATTTTTATACTTTTAAGCAATATTAAGTGAACCTCGTTATTCAGATAAAAATAACATAATGCATTCCTTTTCTTTTCATTAATTCAAGATTGGCCTTGCATTATGACCATTCAAAATGATTATCATTTTTTTTTCTATGTTATAAAACACAAAATAATGATAAACTGATTTCTGAAAGACATTTGTAAATTTTTAAGCTGTTTGGTTATGGAGACTTTTTGGTACTTTTCATCATATTAGGGAGGGGGGAGACATAGCTTTCAGTGTAATGCTTTATAATTATCGTTCCTTTCTCACATATACTGTGCATCAGTCGCGATAGTTGATATAACTGCATTTCTGATTAATGATAGCAAGAAATACATTTTCAATGCTTTCCTAATATATTTTTCATAGCCAATAGCTGGTGTTTTCGAATAAACTTGAATTATAATTGAAATAAAATGAATGTTTGAGGCGTTCTATTAAATAACTAGACTGATGCTGCAACAGAAATAGTATGCATGCGACGAACGCCAGAGACATAGAAATGTTTAGCGTGAAGAAGCATTCTCTTTCAAATGCAGTGCAGCTTGTTTCTGTGAACAAATCCGTGCGCTCATAGCCTTCTTTTGCATTAATTTTTTTTTTTGTTTTGTTTCGCCAGAAAAATGATAAGTGAGCATCGGAATGTTGTGCAGTTTCACATGAAACTTAGAAAAAACGCTAATGAAATTTATAATTCATGAACAAAAGTGTATGGCAACACTTAGAGCGTGGATGTATTTTTGAGTGGTTTAAGTGTTTTCAAGATGGCTGAGAAAACATCACATTCTAAGTATCATATGATCAATCAAAAATAGTTGTGAATCGAAATTTGAATAAAGTGACTAAAATTTCAAGTTGCAAATATCGTTTTTATGGAAAGGAAAATTTAAAAAATATATTGTGGTAGCTATATTTTATACAGGGTGTTTTAAAACTCATGAGCAAAAATTTAAGGGGTGATAGAAAACTTCTAAACAAGTAATTTCCCCTATGCAATGCATAGGCGGAGAGCAAGCGGTGAACTGCTAAAACCGTTACACAAAAGATTGAAGCACCAAACTGATAGAGAAGATACTAAATAATTTTATTGACAACACATGTGGCACAATTACAGAAACTGCTCAAAAGAACGACCACCTGTGGTAATGCAGGCAGTAATAATATATCCAACATCCTAATATTGGTACATACTATTAGAGGAGGATTCAATGACCTACCGTTTGAGGATATCGATAAATTATTAGATGATAAAAGCCCTAGGCGAAAATGAAATAACAGATTGTCCTAAGACTCCCGATCCCTAAGAACAAAGTGATAAAGACGAAGAATATCCTCTTTTAAATGCAAGTTTAATTGAAGGTCTTCAACTGGCCAGTAAATTGGGTAATCATTTTGTTAAACATGATCCTAATGAGGTACGAGCACTAAGTTTTAACGTGATCTAAAGTCATTAATACCGGGGGCTCGTCATTCGTATTTAAGAAAGACAGTAAATCCCACGGGAATGAAAAAATATCACAAGGGTCCCTGGGGGTCATGATGCTCTAACCTTTGTAAGGAAGGCAAGCCCCTGATATAATCCCCAGGAGCAGTGCGCCAACTATACCCCCAGACACTAGGTACCCAATTTATTCGCCTCTTACGACATGTTTGAGCAACCGTGGGGCTATTCTTTCACATCCGGATTGAATTTTTCAAGTAATCTTTCACTCTTTCGAGACTGAAGAAAAATTGATATGCCGATACAGTTAGGCTATAGATACGGTCAGATGGAACGCACGTTTCTTAACAATCGTGTCGCGATGCATGGCATTGCAGTTTGTGTTTATTCCCACTAAAATTTTTAATAATTAAAGAAATGAAGGGAAAGATAATTAGGTAATAAGACAGCATGGTTTATGCAACTGTTTTGTTTAATATTTATATTCTTAGGTGCATGAAATGTAATACCACTGGTATTTATAAATTTTACCCAAATATAATTTCCTAGTGATCTTATAATTTTATTCAATTCAACATACATATTTTGTATCCAAAATACTCCTCCAAATGACGTTAAGTAAATCTGGGCAAATTATAAACATAGGATAAACTCGGAGTAATAGATAAGAAATAGATTCAATCATCGAGGGGTGAGCTAAATCAAAATGCTTTCAAATAAAGTCAAGTTCTTGAAGAAAACATGAGAAACAGAATAAAAAATGCACAAGGTATACAGTTCTTTCCATTTTAAGCTCTATAAGAAATTAAGGAGGATAACATTAAAAAACGAATTGGTGGGATTTTGCTTTTTGAAGACCTCTTTAAGTATCCAAATTGTCTATTTAAAATAACTGATGTGGATAGATACTTACGAGCGGTTTTGTACATCAGTTTATTTAAAAGAATATAACATTATTCTATTCTCAAATGTCAAAGAGAGTAGCAGTGAGTTCATGAGCGGAAGAGTCAAATTGGCAACATTTGTTAATAAGACCACAAGTTCTTTTTTTAAAAAATTAATTACGATAAAAAAAGAGGTAAAAACAATGTAGAATAAGAAAGTTATAAGCTTAAATATCGTGTAAACAGTCAATTTTTATGCCCCAAAAAAATTTCAGTGGGATTCCCCCCCACACACCATGTCTCCTAAAACAGAAGAGTTAAAAAATGTGAGACGATGATGATGAAACACTGAACATGTCACAATTTCAAAAATAAATAAAAGGAGTTTCGGAACTGAAGCATATATTTTTAAAACACATTTCATAAACCGGCATCGGTGTTTGATGAACAAAATTTAAAACGAACTTTCTATAGCACGATTTGAATACAAATGCCAAAATAAAAATATTTTCTAAAATTATCATGTCAGAAATTGTTATTTTCTTTAATCATTTTACAGTAAAATTTAGATTAGTTCGTTATAGACAAGGAGTAGAAATCTCTTTTCATAATCAATAAAAATATGAATAAAAATGCTTTAGTTTCTAACAGTGGCATAAAAATTAAGATTGGAAAAATATTTAGCTTAAAAACCGATTTTAACATGCATAAATTTATAAAATATGAATATCAATATTGAGAACATTTCTTATATATATTTTGATTTTATCAAAATAAAAAATAATAATAATAAAAAAATCAAACGGCACATTTTATTTTATGGTTAATTTATTGCAGCTCAGTCAATACATTGTACGATCTGCAAATATTTTTGAAGTTTGAAACAAACTCTGAAAGAAAATCGCTTCAATTATTGGTCCAGCTTGAAAGTACACATAAAAAAGAAATGTTTAATAATACAGACACAATACTTTATAGATATACAAACTTAAAAGTCCTACATAATATTCATATTTTTTTATCATTTCAAATCTGGGTATAAAGTTCTAAAATTCTGTAACATACATGTAGGCAATTTCATGCATTTACAACAACAAGCATATCGTATTTTTTGTTTATAAAATTACTACACCCATGCGAAAGCATTTCAGTATGCATGAGGAACACTTACACATTTCACAACATTGATTACATAAAATTATTTTAACTCAAATTATTCAAATACCTTTATAGATAAACAGTACACAAACATCGCTCCTGCCGTATGTACATTTAGCTCACTCTAGTTTTTACTCATAAATGCTCGAAAACACTTTGAATATAATCTGTTTCTACAATCACGTAACAAAACATATGCCCATTAAAATTTAAATAAAGGGTAACACCTCTTCTACATTTACAAATCTATAAACTGCAAATATTTTGTATTTAAAATACAAGAAAACTTCGATTAACAGAGCAAGGTTATTTGAAAAATGAATCCCATAAATATGTTGAAAATATTCCAGCTTCGTACCAGAAATGCAATATTTTAAATTTAACTGCAATCTAATACATCACTGAATTCTACAAAGAAGCACAATTCTTTACATTTTTTTCCAGGAAAAATTAAATAATAGCCCTCATACTATCCACAGAAAAATCTACTGGAATTAAAATTCTTTAGATTGTCCGGTGCAGAGCGAAACATTTAATTTCAGGGAAAAGGCACAATTATTTGTGAATTAATTTGAAATAGTTATCTAGTACTAGATTTTTGACAATATGTAACATATCTAGGATTCAGATTCAGAAATTTGAATCTTACATTACACAAATAAAATCAAAATAAATCTTTATACAAATAATATTTTCATTCACTAGTTTGCAAATTATTTTTTTAAAAAGGATTCATGAAGTAGAATATATATTTTTTGTATTGGAAATTAATTAAAAAAGTTTCACAATACTTTTCCCATTAAATCTAAATTTCATAAAACAAATTAAAATGTTATTTATGATGCCAGTAAATTAAAACGAGCCAAACTCTAATACTTGCATTTTTTTGGAGACTGATTATTTTCAGTAATCATTTAAAAGGATTAAACAATCCACCAATTTTTTTTAAAGACACAAGCAACTAAATCTTTCTATTGCAAAAGTAGAATGATTAATTTAAATTGTACAAATCACATATATTTACTTAAAGGTTATTTTCATAAACACAAAATAAAAATGGAAATAAAATAGAGAAATCTAAAACCTTATTAATGGTACATGATTATGTAAAATACACATTATTTTAAAACACTAGAAATCAAACTATGCGTCAATGCACATAAAAAGGAACCTTACCTATTTTTTTAAATGAAATTTCTAAAGTACAGATTTTCTTCTATAGTTTAAATATTAAAAACTATGAATAACTTAAAATTCTTTAATTGTATTTCAAAGTGCACTGTTCCCTGAATGAGATTATTATTTAGTAAAATGAATTTTACTAAAAAAATGAATTTTACTAAAACATATAATTTTCTCACCTGATGTAATATATTTAATTATTAAAAAAGCTGATTATCATCAATATATTAAACTAAGTTACAAAAAGCAACTACAAAACATACAACATTTCATTTTTGTTACAGCAGCTATAATTTTAAGCCAATCTGAAAATAAATATTAATATAACTGCTGATGTTTTCACAATGTGGAGGAGATATACTTTTTGAAACATTTCAATATCCAATATCAATTTACAAAAATATTTTCAATCTTCAACAATACTTTTTGGTAATAAAGTTTGAATTTTTAAAATATATATGATTTAAATTTATGTATACATATATTTCTATTCAGCACAATAGATAAATTGGAAGCCATGCATTTGGTTCAAAGCGACAGTGTAGTAAAAAATTTAATATTCTTAGTGGCATATTCTATGAATGAAAAATTGATAAATTTTTATATCTTTCTACTGGTATTGTCCATATATGTTTTCTCTTAAAACAAAATGTTTCTTTGATTTCAGATTCAAGTAATCATTCTTAAATTTATAAAGTTGAAATCCCCCCTCCCCTCTGTTTAACTCTTATTAAAAAATGGATGAACTTCACAAATTTATAAAATGAAGTAATATGCCACTTTCACTTAATGTATGAGTCATTGAGCAATTTATTTAAAAGCACTTAAAGTCTGCCAGTAAGTAATGAAGAGTTAAAATAAGAATTCAGACAAAAAACTTTTAATTTAATGTAATATTTTTCTTCGATTTCAAAACACCTTTAAGAGAACTCTGATTATACATTCTAGGCAGCAAAATTTATTTCAGAATTCTTTTGGAATTATTTTTTTAAATTCAAACATTATTAAGAATAAGATTTTATAAGTATTGACGAGTTAGGTAAAATATTTATATTTTAGAGTATTACACATAAGATTTATTTTAACATGAATCAATATAGCTTTCTTAATTCTTTTGCTAGAATAAAAAAAATATTTAAAATGTCATGCATAGCATGAAAATACTTATATATTGGTTGCATACTGAGTTACTTTCAAACTATGAAATACATTTTTAGTCATTCAGAATGAAGCATTTAATTAATTTTAAAACTGCACAAACTTGTTTCAACTTTTAAATCTATATTTATATTTAAAAAAATTACATAGAATATTTAACTTTTTTTGCTGTTTTGATTTTGTAACAGAGAATAAATTACAAAGCTTAAAATAAAAGGAAAAAAGTAGTGAGAAGTACAACCTCATTATATTATATGTATAAGGTATAATAGGAAGTTTCCATGATTTTTTTTTTAAATAATTGTTAAGCTTCCTTATTACATTTATTGAACCTAATTATTTTCATATAATTTATGATTTAAAATTGTTAAAAATATAATTTAAAAGAAATTATAACAAAAGGATCAATATACCCTCCAACAAATAAACTTTCATTTTCCTGCTTTGTACTCTAATATTTACATATCTATCCCTCGCCATACTTTGACAATCCTTTTGTGCCTGAAACTATAAGTCTAGCATAACATCCATAAATGGTGTTTTTTACAGAGTTCACTAGTTAATAAGAGTAGCATTTCAGCCATCATTATTTTTAGAATTTAAAAGTGCATTTCAAAATACTTTTCTAAAAAGTAGTTTGAAATTCATTAATGACTATATATAAGCCTTTCAGCATACACTGACAAAAACACAAATTGTTCATCTTTGAATAGCTTAATTAAATACAGTAATAAGCATTCCAACTTTCATCACAAGCTAATTTTTGTAAGAATTATATCACATTTCATTTCCCATAGCAAAAATATATACTCAAAACATTCACTTATTAATCCATGTAAAATGTTTTCTGAAATTATGGTAGAAAATTACCAAGAAAAATCATTTTTCAACAAAAAAAATTTAAATTCATTGACAGAAAAAAAAATTAATAAAAATTGGAAACAATTAAAAGAAAGATGCACATACAATAAGCATGAAACAATCTACACATGAACCAAAGTCTTACAAAAAAATTCCATCCAATCACTCTTTCTGGTTATGAAATTAAAGACAAAATTTTACTTTTCCTCACTCAGGCTTTACATATAAGGAAATATCAAGGACTAAAAAAATGTAAAATTTGAGACTAGAATAAAACGTTTTGTAAGCATTATATAAGTACATATTACACACTCACATTTAACATTTATTATTTTGCAAACAGCATGCAACCTGCATAAATGTATCAATTACATATCATGCAATATCCAATAAAGTTACAAAGTTTGACAGCAGTTGCTTAGAATATAATGAGAAATTCTTCATGGCATTATTATTTCATATTCAATCTTAACAAGTTTCAATATAAAGTTACACAATTTGAATATTTCTTCAAAAAAAAAAAAAAAAGAAATGTAATAAAAATCAATCACACTAAAAAAACACAATACATAAATATACGATAAATATTTTCTAAAAAATACTTTAATGTTAAAACTTTCACATACTTAAAAAAGATAATCACAAAACAATAACACACATAAAAAATATTAACTAATTTTTTAAGTAACTTAATTTTACATTTGGCACCATGGGTATTCTGAGAGAAAGGAAACTGAATAATTAAAAGTATAACAACTGTACATAAAATAAAAGTAAAAATAAATACTTAAATATAAATCTAGAAAAAATTACATCATATTTATATTCTTCAGAGCCAAACATTTTGCAATGCATCTGCACAAAAAAATCAAGTTTCTAATTCTAACATGAAAGCATGGCAGTTCTCACCAGCAATATGAAAGACTTAGTATACAAATTAAATACTACAAAATAAAAATTGTAAACAAAATAGTTATCAAAGGAAGTAACAGAATTGTAATAAAAAACAGATAATTATTTACCTACAAGTTTATTTAAAAAACACTTCATCAGCGCAATAGCATAATTTAAGTACATTGTGCAAAAAATTGCTGTCTGAATTTAACTTGCAAAACTGCATCTAAATAGTGCAATCAGCTATACAAACAGCGGCATGCAGGGTTTTAATAACAGAAGTTCTTAAATTTCATCACATTTCAACAAGTAATAGCCTCAACAGACGATTGCTTGAATTTATAAAAAATTGCTCATACTAAATTTAAACTGTATGTTTGAAATGCATGGTCCAAACTTTTTACAATGAAAGGAAATTTAAAAAAAAAAAAAAAAAAAAAAAAAAAATGAAACTGAACATAAAATACATTACCTTAGGGAAAAAACATAATTCACAATAAATCTTTTACATTATATTTAAAAATGATATAGCCCAAAGGGAGGGGGGTAATGTGATTGAATGCTATTTTAAAACATGATAAAGTTGAAAGTAATAAATAAAACATAATATTACAAAAATATTTTAACTTCTAATCAATTGAAATAAAATGTGATAATTTTTTTCAATGTTTTATTACTAAACCTTTCTGGTTATCTATTTCTGCCCAATTTAAAAGTCCATTAAGCACAATTAATAAGCATTGTATTTTTGAGCCACAGTCAGATGACAAGTCAAAACTTGATTTGGCATACTACTCTTCACATTCAAAACTACCAAGTTTTACCCAGAAAAAAGAAGAGTCTTCATGTATCAAATACCCATTATTGTACTTTTTCAGAAAAATAAAAATCAATATAAAACGAAACTGACAGCTCTTTAATTTTATATGAAGGCCATTAGCATGTTTCAGAGACAACAATATTGTGCAGCAATAATATCATTCCTAAATTATAAGGATAAAAAAATAATAATTTTGTTTAGTCCTAAATAATGAATTCTCTAATTAGAATTTTTTAAAATTTTTTCCTAAGTCCCAAATAAATAATGGTTGCAATACACTTTTGACTAAGAAACTTAACCCAAACAAGAATTTCTAACAAAATTTATCTCAACTTGGTTAAACCTGATTCACTTTTAAAAACTAAATATTGTTTCAGATATAGCACAATTAAAGAATATGCTTCATAGAAATAAAGACTAACTTTTAGAAATATATAATATTAACATATTTTAATGCAATAAATAATAATAAGGTTAAATTTAATAATAATAAAAAAATACAGATTGATACAGGAAAAACAGAAGACAATATTTGCCCTGATATACCAGAAAGATTGAAAATAAAAAGTCAAGAATTTTGTTTAAATTATGAATTTAATAATAATAATAAAAAAAAATGTTTTAACAATGGGACTTTTCACATAGTATTTCAATTTCATGAATGGAAATATTTTCATCCCAATTATTTCTGAATCCCAAAACCATGCATTTCTTCAAGCAAATTATAGTTTCCCACACCCTTTTTAAAAGAATTAAAAAAATTAATAAATCGTAGATTGTCCAATATGAATAACACTTATTTTCGCAAACCAGAGAGGCTTCTAAGTGATAAAATTATAAGAAATTGCTCAAACCCCACCTGCAAATTAAGTTACAAATCAGTTAATACTGTATCTTATTTTGGATCCAAGTTTGGAGCCATATCTGATTTCAGTTTCACTTTGATAAGGAGATTGTTTTGGTGCACACTATGTACATCATATAAATATATGATTTTGCTTCAAGGAATTCATTCGTGAGATGTATTTCAGATCCTAAAGAGAATTCATATCATCATGGCTGTGCAAACAAACCACCATCAGCATGCATTGTTTTTGTAACTAGCATCAAGCAAAGCAATTCGACAATAAGAGCTAAGTGAGGTAAAGCCAGAGATCCAACTGCTCCACACTCAGAGCTGTTTTCCTGAAAAAATAGACAGCAAGACATGAAAAAGATATCCTAGAATAAATTATACTGAAATTAAATAATGAATACATATATACACACATAAAGAAAATCTTGAATTGAGAATATAAATTTTTTTGGGTTCCCTTTTAATTGTACTTCATAATTATACACACAGTACAAGCATAAAGATTGACAGGTTACACCCAAAATAATCTTTATTTTAACTAAACAAAACTGAATAAGGATATTCAAGACAATTCAATAAAGTAATAGAATTTGGAGTTTAGGTTAATAAACAAAAACAACATGTAAATAATTTGCATATTTGGCAAACCAATACTTTTATTTTTCATTAAAGAGTACTGCTATCTACATTAATACTCTTTCAATTTTCATTCTTTGTTCAACTGAGTGTGTGTGTGTGTGTGTGATGTGAGACAACATGTATTTTTTGTTTTACAACATAGCAATTTATGAGCACTTAAAATATATGTAATTCCTAACATATTTACTAAAAATTTTTTTTTAAAAAAATTGTCTAAAGTTGTTAGAGTGTGAAACTTTAATGAATTGCATATTGATTAAGATGTAAAAAACATGACATGTTTATTCATAATGTAAGTGATACAACATAAAAAGTACCTAATTAAAATAGCATTGAGAAGCTTAAAAATATCACCTATTTTTAATATATTTTAAAAATGAAGTTTTTTTCCCCTATATAATAAATAAATCAGGATTTAACCTGTACAGTATTCATAAATCAAAAAAAATTAAAATTCTATACTTACATCTTGACTATAAGAATAGCATCTATCAGGTCTCCTTCTTCTTCTCAGAGGTCGGTCACAAGTACTGCTTTCAGTTTTCTCCACTAAAATATGTTTAGAATGAATGAAATAAACATAAATGAGAAAAGAAAATTATTAAGTAATATAACAAAGCAGAGAAATTCTCTCATTTTTAAAACTAAAACTTTATAGAAACAAACAGAATAACGAAATTCTTCGATCATAATATTAATTTTACAATTTATTATGTGAACACTACACATCAATAGTCATTTATCATTAATAAAAATTAATCTTCATGTTACTAATTAGTAACATGCTCAATTTGTACAGTAATTTTTACTATGTCTCATATTATGTTGAATCAAGAGATGCAAATTTTTTTTTAAATCTTTATTATTTTTTTTAAGTCTTTTCAAATCAAAAGTGAATAGGTATTGAAAATAATTAAGTTGAATCTCAGTAACATTTTATTGATATCAATTGAAATAATTATGAAAAAAAAAAAAAAAAAAAAGAATTTATTTTGAAACAGATTGTTATTATAAATATATCAATGTATATATAGTTTCTGGAATAGTTGGGAAATTGGTTCCATCCATCTGAGTTGTACATATGTTGTCTGATTTACTTTAACTTTAATTTATGTATTTGTCTTGCTTCTATGTGTATGATTTACTTTAACTTTAATTTAAGTATTTGTCTTGGTTCTATGTGTATGGCTTATGCATGCCATATGCAGAGAAGCAAGACAAATACATAAATTAAAATTAATCATCAATATAATAATTCATCAATGCATGTGAGTTTTACCAAGTTCTGATCTCTCTATTTCAGTTTACTGAAATGGCTACACAATTTTCTGAAATTGGATTATACATTTAAATCAATAAGACATTTCATTATAATTCTCTCTTTCTCAGGCATACACAAACATACCTTCTTCTTTTTCTTGCAGTAATGGAGGAACATCACAAGACCAAGTAATACAAGGTTTCTCAGTCACTAAAAGTAGAGCATTCATTTGTCCAACCTTTGCAAGTGAATAATGCCTGCAAAAATCAATTGAAAGATATTACCATAGGTTAAATTATTCACATATTTCCTATCTATGAAAAATAATACTAAAATCCACAACTTTAATATATAAGACATTTCAATATAATTAGAGAAGAGGAAAGATAAAACTGATTGAAGACAAGCACCATTTTCCTCTTTTTTTTTTTTTTTTTCTCTTTGAAAATAACCGATGAAGTTATGTAAATTATTAAAATAATTCATTTTAGTGCAATTATAAAATATTTTTAAGAAATATTTTTAAATAAACAGATTTAATAGAAAGCAATTTTGCAATAGAATCTAAAAAGAATTATTTTGAAAGTTATTTTAATTCAAATAATTATTATGGGTTTAAATTTTACTTATTCAAAATAGATTAAAAATGTTTCAAATGCATAATTATTTAAAATTTAATTCCTATGTACAAAATTAAAATTAACACAAATAATCAGTTTGAATTTGAAGATAAAAAATAATTCAAACTGTTCATTTACTACCATCAAATTTTAATATTTTCAATATGAAGTAGAAAAAGTTTCATTTATTCAACTTTAGTGGAGCCTTTATAAAGAATTCTTGACAAGATAGTTATTTACACTCTAAAATTTCTACCCACCTTGTGCAATTATTACAGAATATGTCACCACTGTTGCTCCTACCCCATCTACCCCAATAATATTGAGCTTCATGCGTATTACAAGTAGTCTCGTTTGAAAGCTCATAAAACTCTGGCAATGCTTCTGACTTTGGCAGTTTAAACAAAGAAAAAATGCTGGAAAATATGATTATTAAAAAAATGTATAGCTTTAGAATTATACAATACTTGCAAATGCACAAATAATGTTATACACAATTATGGATAAGCTTACCTTACAAACCAGTATTTTAAATGGGACCTATGAGTTAAAAAAGGAAAATATTACATAAATTAGTTTGATAAAAAAAAAGTCAGATACAAATTTTAAATCCTTTAAGTTAATGTAATACATATTCTCTACTTATATATGTTATATTTACATAAAGTTATAATTTAAATAACTTTTCCTACAACCAAATTATAGAAATAAAGTTTTCATATGATTTAAAATTCTCATAGTATTTGTGTTTATGAATTTAAAACAATTCTTTGAAAATTTCAAAGCAAATTAATTGTTAAGTGATCAGAAACACCCAAATTAAAAATTATTAGATTAATGAATTAAACAATATTTTTCTCTTAAAAACTTTATTTAAACAAAGGAAATTGATCCAATTATATCAATACAAACATAACATGCACTAAACATTCATTAAAAGATTATTTTGATTTCAGTTGCAACTTGTTATGCAGGTTTTAACATAAATATATTCTTATTTTAAAAATATGGTCATCTACATTTTAATTTGCTCCTTTTAAGTTAAAAAACAATTATTGAGCGTAGTCTTCAAAAAGAGATAAAACATAATATTAAAGTACTGAAAAAGAACTTGGTTTAATACATAAAAACTCATTTGTAAAGCAGCTAAATGTTTCATAACTGTTATATCTTTTAATTTGTAATAAAAACAACACAGTTTTCCTAATAGCTTCTTATAGATAATGTTTTACTTGATAAAAAAAAAAAAATTTCAAAGGAAATTTTAAAAAATTCTGGGCTTGAATACATCCACAACAATTTAAATATCAATATTAGCAATTGCTAAGAATATTTTACCAAGCAGTAAAATCAAACAACCATCCAATCTTCAAAGCAGATATTGTGGAATGGAAGGGCTGAAGAAGAAAAATTTTCAATAAATACATCTAAATTGTATAATAATATAATATACACAATATGAGAAAAATAAATTTAAGAAAATGGATTTCCATTACTATGGCAGAGGTCCTGAAACCTGCACTGACTTTCTTTTCTTTTTTACATCGATCTTCATAATTAAAGTCTTCATTTCTATACAAAACAAAAATGCAATTATTTAAAAGCTGATATAAAGATAATATTGAATTTCTTTTAATAAAACTTGCACCAAGAAACATCTTTCTTCAAATACATATTAAATGAATAAATTAACATTTCTTTATTTAACTTAGGGAGTATTTTATTATTTTTCTATAAATTATCATGAATAAGAAATAAAATAAGCATGTAAAATTTTACAAGAGAATGAGAACAATTAGATGACTATTAATAATAATCAAAGTAACATACCTGACATAGATCTGCTTTTCATACAATTCTCCCATAATTACTGGATCAACATAACCAAGGAATCTTCCCAGCTGGAAATTTAAAAGTTATTAACACTTTCAAGTTATATATGCTATGTATGGAGGCAGAACATAAGTAAATTTAATTCTTATTAGGAAAGGGAAATCACCTTATCCAAAACTAGAGATAAAAAGATACAAATTTCAAATCATACCCCCTTCCCCAGAACAACATAAATGTATTAAATTACAAGAGTTAAATATGAGATTTGAATAGACAAAATTCTTATTTCATACCGTTTCTGCTATTCATATTGAAAAAAGTTAAACTTTTAGATTCACTCTTATTACATGCCCTCAAAACTTTCAATTCTTTAAACCTAAAATTTTAATTCAAATAATTATATTGTTTAGTTTTCACTATTGGAAAAATGATGAGCATTTCAGAAATGACTCCTAAAAAAAGAAAAACCTACTACTGTTTGGAGAAGCATGAACCTATGTTGTATTTCAACTTCATATGTAGACCTACTACATATAAAAAAATGCTACCAAGGTTTAGCTTTTATGAATGGATGAATAAAGAAGTTCTCACTAAAAACAAGACAAACTCAATTAAATTCCCAACATTCTGGTTGTGTGAACAAAACATACAACATTCAACAAAGTTAATAACACATTTACATACATTCTCATTCTGTGATTTTCACACCAATAGGTAAACATGTTCTACTCACCACTGCCCAAAGATCTGCTTGATTAGTAGAAATAATAAAGCCTCCATCATCTATCAAATAGCAAATTATGTAATCCTGAAAAAAATAAAACTTTTTATTACTATTACTAATCCAGATTTCATTAAGCAAAGAGAAATTTAAAGTAAAATATTATCATGAAAACGAAATCTTCACTTCAAGAATAAACACTACGTACATTAAATTTCCCTACTTAAATAAAATTAATAAGTAAAATATAAAAAATTAAAAATAATTCACATAATTCAAAAATTAGAATTACAGAATCAGAACAGCTGACTGGCACTTTTCCAGGACCAGAAGGAGTTGAAAGGAGATAGGGTTGAAGCCACAAAGGATTCACCATGACACCAACAACTACATAAAAAATAGAGAATAAAGAAAAAGCAATAAGCAATGCAAAATATCAAAAGTGTATTAAAAAAGTAAGATATTCCTTGCATTCTTTTTTGTTATGTAGTTACAAAAAAGAATACTAAGAATATCTTACTAAACAGTTGAAAAATTAAAGCATATGCACACTAAACATTTAAGAAAAGAAGATATGCAATATGAAGAAGGTTTTGGATGATTTAATTTGTCAGCTCCATGATAGTAACTGACAAATTTCAAAGAACACTTTGACGATCAACAAACAAAAGTTTTTAAATACAATAATTATTTATAACAATAGCTTAAGAAACTAAGAAAAATTATTCAAATTTTATGAAAATACAGTAAAACCTCCTAATGGAGGATTAATTGAGACCAGATCTGATCAGGATATTGGAAATTTGGGTTAACCAAAGAATTGAAAAAATGATAATTAAACAAAACAAACCTATAGAAAATCATCTTCAGATTGAACAAATTGAGTATGAATCATAAATTTGCAGGAGATAAAGATGTCTACTTTGTGAACAATAAAAGTTTGTTATAGTTGCTTTATTACATTTTTCTCTTCAGCAATGTAGCATTGTAAGCCATTTGTCATAGGTGATAAAAGGTATAACTATGATTTATTTACTTAGCACAGAATATTTGTAAAAATCCATACCCCCTTTCTCTTCTATCATACATTCATAACTTTTAGAAGATATGAGTAAAAAAAAAATCCCTTCAAAATATGAGGTTGAAACAAATAAAAATATTGTTATGGAAATTTGCATATCGATTCTCAAATTAAAAAAAAAAAGTACAAATACAGGTTATCAAGAGATCTGAGTTAAAGGGGTCTAAATGAAGTTTTACTCCATGTGATCATAAAGTAAATTACAATTTTGAGCTTTTAACTAAAAAATTGCAAACATTTTATTATTACAAATAAATGAAATGGATAATTGACATATATTTTTTCATTTAAATGAAAATTATCGTAGCACATTACCAGCAGGTTTGTAGGTAATACCACTGCGGGCAAAAGATATGGATTTTACAACAGTAATAACAGCATCACTTTCACTTAGGTTTGAAGGCGATTTATCTAAAAAAAGAAATGAATTACAACATAAAAAACATAAAACTTTCTGAACAATGAAATGTAAATATTTTTCAATTTTGTTTTCAAACTATTTTTTAAGCCAAAAAATTTTTTGAACACTTATTTAATTTATTTTATTTCAATGCATTGAAAAGTGAAAAACTCTGAATCAATGAGAAGATGTAAATCACAAAAAACTTTAAATGTTAATTACACAAAAAAGATTATTATTCAAGAATACCAAGATAAGTACAGAATAAAGTAAAATGTAAAAAAATTATACTTCAAACTACAATAAAATGCTATTTCCATGATTGTAAAAAAAGTTAATTTTAAAAATATGTGGAGTTTCTATCAGCACACATTGTATATAAGAGAAATAATATATTCAAAAAAAAAAAAAAAAAAAAACTGATAACAAAAACAACCAGAGCAAAAAGCCTAAACAAAACGAATCGATACAGAAAAGGTAAAAACATAAAACTGCACAACTTACAGCTATTTTCGGGAGGTATAAACACATAATCATCACCATAAAATGCTCTTTGAAACAGGATTGATCTGGATGGATTAGTATGTCCCTCAAGGTATTGTGCTTCACTAAAAAGGAAAATATTTTTACAGCACTAAAATGACTGTCCATAATATAGTTAATTAAAATAATATTTTAGAGCGACAAATTTTCAAGGATGTTAAATAAAAAACTGGATCAGATATTTTCGTTAATATTTTTCTTCTGCATTTTAACTTATGAATCTGAAATACAATAAAATATAAAATTCCTTAAAAATGTGTATTTGCAAAAATAACTAATGTTAACAAAAAATAAATAAAAAAGAGAAAAGCAATACCACAAATATTTTACCTTTACTTGTCTATATAAATTTAAGGTTTAATAAATGAAATTAGGAAAATGAAATAGAATATCTGCAAATTTTTCTTATATGTCACCGTCTTCATTAAATTGTGATTTCAGTTTGTGTATTATTAGTTATTTCCTCACAGAGTTAACATGTAAAATAAAATATAAAATTTATGTTTTTTTGATTATTGATGAATTCATATAAAATTATATATACATTAATAAAGCTATTCAGAAGTTATGCAGGAAAATAAATAAATTATAGTAAAATAAAATTGGAAAAGGAAATATTCAGTGTAGTTTACACTATTATTTTTTTAAAAGTACTTCTATTAATTTAATTTATCAGGTATTTCATATTTTGCTTATGAAATCTAATACAATTTGACAAAAGTGCTGAAAAAAAGATTATTTATAATTTTAAAATTGAATACTTTACTAATTCTATCAAAAAGTACATGAAAATTATTTAAACATTGCATTATAGTTGAGGTGACAAATAGTCCTCCTTTAGGGAGGATAGTCCTTCTTTCGTAGGTTCCATCCTTCCTTGAAAAGTGTCCTCCGTTTTGATATTTTAAAACTAATCTGTTAATTTCTGTACTCAGAGATGCTGTGCCAAACCGTTACACATCATTTGGTGGTGCAGATCAGAAAGACGTGATTATGAACTGCATGCCCAGGGCATAGGAGAGCTTCATGTGTCTCTCACTTGTCTCCCCCATTGTCTCTATATTATACTTCAGATTTACTTCTAATGGAAATACTATATTATTTTCTCAGTGAATATTACACTCAGGTTAGTACAATTCATATTTTATTAATTCATTAATTTAATTTTATACAATCCTGTTTTCAAAATAAGAGTAAAATAATTTAAATATAGATTTAGTAAAGTTTTATTGATTTTGTTATTAAAGTTTTAGTTTTAATTATTAATTTTATTTATTCATAATGTCCTTGCATCGTTGTGTAGCTCTTATTTTATTTTTAATTTCATTTTAGGAATGGAAAAATCAAGAAAGAGAAAATGACATTTCAACCATCAATTGAAAAAGGAATTTTCATTCCTCATATCAAAGAGAGACACCATTATTTTCTGCAACATTTGCAGAGGAGAATTTTGTATTGCAGTAGGAGGCAGAGCAACTATAACGAAACACTTGAACATCAAAAAATATAAGCAATCATTAGATGCATCAGCTTCCGATAGTAAAGTCACATTTTTTTTTAAAACTTCTAATTTTTCTGAATGTGAAAAACAATAAACCGTAATAGATAGAACATTTGCATTTCATATCATAATTAAAAATCAAAGTTTTCATTGTATGGATTGTACAACGAAATTATTGCAAAAGTATTATAATGCTAAATTTTCATGTGCCAAGAAAATCTGAGGCTATTATTAAATCAGTATGTAAAAATTACTGTGACAAAATACCTGTAGAAAACTTGAAAAACACAGCATTTGTAACAGTTTTATCTGATGCAACTAATCACAATGAAAACAAATTGTATCCAATATTATTATAATGTTACCAAGACCATTCAAATAAAAATTTTAAATTTAGAATCCATGGAGCATGAAACTGCTGAAATTTTGTCAAACCACCTGTACAGATTAATAAATGAAAGCAATTTGAAATCTAAAGTTGTTGCAGTAACAGCAGATAATACAAACACAAATTTTGATGGACAGAGATGCAAAGGAGTGAATAATGTCTATGTAAAATTACAAGATTTACTCCAAAAGAAAATACTAGGAATGGGTTGCAATGCGCATATTTTGTCAAATGTAATCAACATAGTGTCATGTGCTATGGTAATTGATATAGAAGTAAAAATGACAATTTATTTGGATTTTAGTCATTTTACTATTTGAGTGGCTACTTTAAAACAATTTTGTGAAAATGCAAATGTTGAATACAAAAAACTTTTAGGATATTCAAAAGTTAGATGGCTCGCTCTAATGTCTGCTATACAGCATGTTTTACAATTATTTGATCCTCTCCATTTTTATTTTTTAATTTAATTCTGGAACCTTTTTCAATTATGAATTATTTGAGATATTAATGTATTTTGTATCCAATCAGGCATCTACTTCCCCCAAAATGATTCAAAAGAATGATGGTGAAAATAATAAAGTTAATCTTATTTTGAACAATTGTGTCTTTCGATATAAAATACCATTTGAAGGATAATTTATTCCTTTAATAATAAAAAGAAAACTGACAAACTCAGAGGAATCAAATTAGGGTATAATAGAAAAGTTTACCAAAGAAGTGCAGAATTTTTACCAAATATGTTTCCAATATGTCGAAGAATGGTCTGAAACAAATATCAAAGGAAATAACAGTTTTTAATGGTTTTTTTTTTTACTTCATCACAAGTAAATTGGGCAGATATTGATAACTGTGTTGAGTTATTATCAAAAGAAATGTCTGATATTAAAATCGATGGCAATTGTCTGTTTAAAGAAATTAGAAGACTGAATGCATATGTAAATTCAAATAAATTAGAACA
Source organism: Nephila pilipes (assembly GCA_019974015.1). Taxonomy (NCBI): domain Eukaryota; kingdom Metazoa; phylum Arthropoda; class Arachnida; order Araneae; family Nephilidae; genus Nephila; species Nephila pilipes. The sequence continues at coordinate 19,458 of BMAW01089577.1, forward strand.
ATGGGAAAATCAACATGTTGAAATTCATAAAATATGAGTGGAAATATTTAATTATTTCAAAAATATACACATTTCATAAGAAAATTTTGTTATTCTTGTAGAATTTACATTGTGCTGCCTTGGAACTAATGCTGCAGATGAAAGGGGTTTTTCCTATTGGTAATGATTTTTGGACAAGTGAGAAATCAAGATTGAATACTCTAGCTGCAGCACTTACCATGAAATTCAATTTGAAAGATATTGCTAGCTCCGAAATTTCCAATTTATTATGACAAAATGATACATTGACAAAAAATATTCATTCAATGGAAAAATACTCGTTAATTGAATACTTAAAAGGGATGTAAGCATAATAAGTGTATTTTTGTTTGAATTAACAAAATGTTTCATTTATTTACATTGTACTTTTTTAAATTTTTTTTTTTTTTGTCTTTCTTCTCAATGTAACAAAATTGGTTACCTTAACATTAATCATGAAATTTGACATTTCAATTGAATAAACAATTCAAATATTTTGCACCAAAATGTTTCAAAAAAGAAATGGAGGGAAGAATAAATTTCTTTACAGCTGTAGAAGAAACGAATTTTCTGCTATGGGAATTCATGATAATGCATTTTAAAATGATGCAAATGAAAAATTAAAATAGCTATAAACAATACGAGTATGTAGTAATGTTTTCCTTACTCAGGAGGGTATATTCGAGTCAAACCACCTTCAGACTGAACAAAAGTTGCAACAACTCCTAACCTAGAAGTGAAGTTACATTTAATTTAATTTACAAATACATAGTAAAATACATAAAAGATTCAGAGGTATTAGCAATTTAAATCAAATTAAGTTCCTACCTTCTACCATCTTGCTCTTCAGATTGCCAATAATGCATAATGTCATTAGTTTTACGAATGTCCCATACCAGTCTCCTTAATAACTGTGTTTTACCTGTAAATGTTATACAACATAATGTTATCATATATTTAAGACTGGTGAACTTTCAACAATAAATATTTAGATAATGAAATTATACTCACAAGAGTCTGGCTTGTTCCTAAGGGTATGAGAGAAATTTTTAATTATATCTGGAATTCCAAGTTTTAACACTTTTCCATGGCAATATTTCCTGAAATGACAACTTATTGAACATCTAGCACTAATTAACACACAATATTTTTTGTTATATATTATATTTTTTTTCTTTTTACATACATATGAAAATAAAGTATTTTGAAATTATGGCACATAAACAAAGGAATAAGATTTTTTTCACAAAAAATTAAATTTTTTTTTTACTTCAATGCACTTTGACAAATTAAGATGCAATGAGAGAAAATCCTTTACATGTATTTAGTACAATAACTAAATACATGTAAAGGATATGTAAAATTTTTACACACACTAGTTATTTTACTGACACCAATACATATCTATTGTTATGTTAGCATCCCATTCATGGTTTTTAAAATTCATAATTTGTGAAAAAATACTAATATTTAAATAATTACAATAGTTACTGTGATTCAATTTATATAGAAATTATAAAATTTGTTCTTCACATATGTAACATTTGTCCAAGATAATATCAATCTGCTACATTACTCAGAATAAAATATGTGTGTGTATTTTTTAAGAATATTTTTCACCTGGAATACTGCTAAAGAAAATAAATCAGATTTTTCTATTTAATTTTATTACAGAATGTTACTTGCAATAATGACTGATTGAAATATTCCAAATCATAGTGAAATTTTAAGAATTTTTAATAATGGTAAATAATAGCATAAAAAGCACAGATTTAAGTATAATAATAACACAAAATGCTGGAACAAAAAAATTTGAATGAAATTTTTCAAATTAAAAGCTCACCAAGGAGCAAGATGCATTCCTTTCATCTCACTTTTCGATAAATCGAATCCTAAAATAGAATTGGGAGAAAAAAAATTACATTAATATTTAAATACCAGCAAAAAATCATATAAAATTAAAAAAAAATATTAAAAACAATACTGATCGTTTAAATAAAGTATCTTTTCAGTTTCTTCTTTTCATGTCAGGCAGAAATTTAACATATTTCAAACAAATTATGTATAGCTTAAATAACTATTTGTTAAAAAAAAAAAAAAAAAAAGTACCTATTTCAAAGTCAGTTTCCTCAACATGCAGGTAGTGATTTCTGTCAGTTGGAGTCACAACTGCTATCCTATAAAAACAGATCAATACAGATTTTTTGAAGAAATATTATAATTCACTTAATAAAAATACCTCAAAAGAGAGAGATTTATATAAAAGGCACAACTAATAATGAAAATAGTTGTACATTAACCACATGTATATATGAAATATAATGCTTAACACTAATCTAATACAAAGGAATAGAGTATTTAATCATCAATAAAATCAGCAGGAAAAAAAAAAAGATTATCATACATTTCATCTGTTAGTAACAATTATGGTTGAAATTCAGTGTATTATAAGGAAACGGTTACAGGATGTAGAACATATATTATTTCAGATACTTAGCAAAGTTCACAATTTTTTCAAAAATATAAGCTAAAAACGTCTTTGAAAAATATACTCTTGCCCATTACATCTCAGGAATTACCTTCTTTTTAAGTATGGGTATCATGGACCCGAGATTCCCTAGGGATCTATTCCCCCCTCCCCATGGAATTTACTGTCTTTGGTAAGCAGGAGTGACATGCCCTGGGATACCCTAGCAATCCTTCTCTACTTTTGAGCCTCCTAGTCAATTAACTCTTATCTATTTTCTTCTTTTTTTTTTCCCCAAACAGCTATTGCACTGCTAAACTTCACAACAACTCACCTCACACTAATTCATTAGTTTTACATGAAAATTTAGAGCTTTTTTTTAAAAAAAAAAAAAAAAAAAAAACATTCTGATAAATGATGTTTTTGCAAAAACTTTTAAGACAAACTTGACTGAGCATGAAATTTAATAAAAAATATTTAAAAGTACAGCATTTTTATTCAGAATTGCATATTTTTTCACATTTTCAGTCTGACAATTCTACTTATGTCTGATTTCATTATAATAAATTACCAAGAAAACAGAAGTATAAGAAATTTTTAAAATAAAATTGCAAAATGTGCTATTAAAATTTTTTCAAATCTATCTGTAATGAAAAACTGACAGTACATTTGCATTACAGTTTAAATCAACATTAAGTATATTTTCAAATGTAAAATATTTTCCAAGTAATTGTAAAACTCTATTTGTTAGCTATCAGATTCAATGAAAGCATTTACCTAAAATGGGCAAAATTAAATTATATTATTCATATATAATTATAACAGTGTTGAAATAAATTAAAAGTAAACTAATAGTTAACTGAGAAAATTTAATAATTTGACAAAGAATGATATTTTCAAACACTATAAATTAAAACAGAGATATGACTTACGCAAAAGAAGTCTTGTTCAAAGGAGTATAATAATATTCCATGTGATGTCGAACTATGTATTTCTTAAAGAGAGAAAGGAAATGATATACTCTAAAATAATCTCTAAATATGAAAGATTTGTATAAATGCAAAATAATAATAATAATAAATAAAAATACTTACTCCACCTGGCATTTTCAAAAGACTAGTTAAAGATCGTTTAGAAGTTTCAAAATTGATCATAGCCTCACGCAGCTGAAAGGAAGTGATGGAAATGATTATTATGAAACACAACAATTATTCAACAAAAATGTAATACCTCAAATTCAGCTGACACAAATGTAACATTACATACATACATATATATATATATATAGTTTCACAATTTCAATTCCATGGATTTGCTAAACACTTAGTACATAAAGGAAGAAAGGGGGGGGGGGGGTAACATCATTCTAAAAAAGTATAAAAATTTGATTTGCAGTTATTCTGCAAGGTTTTTATACAAAGAAAATGTTGTTTCTCAAGGCGTTTGTCAGCTAAGATTATATTTGCATAAATATAAAAACAAACATACCTCTTCTTTAGCAGAATTTTCTATTTCAACATCTAAGAAATCTAGATGTGGTGGGTCATCAGTAAATTCAAACTAGTAAAGGAAAATAAAATCTATAAATTTGTAATCTTCAAAATACTCTCAATTAAAATACATTTAATTTTGAATTTAAAGCAGTAATATTTAAATCCAATGTAAACTAAAAGAATCATAGTGTTTATCATTTCGATCATCCAATTATGAAATTCGAAGGTAAAAAAAAGAAAAATAACCAAAAAGAAAGAGAGAAAAAAAAACCCTGTACTGTAAATTTCAATATTACAGCTCTTTTGCAGTTAATACAAAATTAATCCTTGATTAAAATTTTAAAAAATATATCATTACAAAATTATTTAAACAGAATAAAATTTAAGAGAAAATTTCATGAATAAATATATAAAGCTTTTTTAAAAGTCATGGGTTATTTAAATAGATTAATTAATCCTAATCTTACCTCTGTTTTGAGATCAGGGTGGAAGACAACATAACCATTATGATTAATACCAAAAGAATAACCAGCTGGTCCCATCTAAAATACAAAATAATTTATTGAAAAAAAAAATCCTTTTTCTTCCCCTAAGTACAATACACATTGGTATATTAGAAAGTAATCTAATACAGCACCAAAAACACTTGTAAATTTTTGATGTATTAAAAACCAAAAGAAAATTTCAAAACTCTGTTATAAAACTTAGTAACCCCAAACAACAAAATTACACACAAGCATAAGATTTGAATAAGAAATAAACTTATAATAATTAGCACATTCAGTTTTTAAAAGAAAAAATAAGTTTTATATGAAAATTTAAAGGTTAAAAAAATCTTACATATTTCTAATGTTTTTAAAAGTCTAAATAACTTTACAATTTACTTCCATTTTACAACTCACGTCATTAAATATAATACAAAATTATTTAAGTTTAAAATGATTTGTTACATTAACATATTTATTTTGAATATTTTTAAAGGTGTCCAGTTGATAATAAAATGTATCACTAACCAGAAATTAATATTGCTTTATCAGTGGAATATTCTAAAATAATTATATTTTTTTTAATTAATCAAGAAAACTTAAACAATTATACAAATTTAAAAATCAATTAAGAAAATTTATTTTGGAATTGAAAAGCAATTTACCTCATATGATGGTTCAAAATCTAACATTTGCTGCAATGAGACATCAATACCCATTACACCAACCATGGATTGATTCTAAATATTAATACAAATATAAGCAATGTGAAAATTGAATATAAAAATAAACAAATAATAATAATAACATTAATAAAAAAGATCCTTTCAATAACAACAACATCAAAAATATTTACACTAGTAATTACACTTAGCTAATAATATTTTAAAATGATGTTTGGAAAATAAATATTTAAGAATGATTAAAGTAACCATATAAAAGGGATTGAAATTATTGTTGGTTTACTACCACTCATTTAAAAAAGTTTGATAATAAGCAAGGATAGTTTATAATTTCAAACTAAAATTATTTGTCTTAAAACAATAATGTAGAAAATGTAATTAAATTACATGTAAGTAAAATGATTATTCTCAATATCAAGGAACTTATTTCTGTTTTTTGTATATTTAAGCTATGATCTTAAGTCATCACACATTTTTTTTTCAATATAAAGAAAATTGAATGTCAAACATTTAAATCAGTCCTGTATTAAATAAATGCCATTTTTTAAACATACAGTCTTTTTATTTTCTTTATTTATTTTCATGTATTGGAATTTTTTAATTTGGCATTGCACAAATGTTATCATTTAGTGATGATTCAGTGGTTTTAGAGTAATTGCATTTGATTCAATAACAAAATTCTTTAAAAAAAATAAGAATAAAAAAAAATTAATGCATTTTTCAGATGAAATCAATATTCTTACGGATTAGTTTCATAATTATGAACAATCATCATACTGATTAAATAAAAAAAGGGATAAAAAAGATGCCCTTATATGACCTCTTATGGATAAATAAATAATAAAGATTATAATAAACACAAAAACTAAATTTTTTTTATCTATTAATTATTAGATAATATGAATAATTTAATATAATTTTTATTTACCCCAATTTCAGTTCTGTTAAATACAGGCAAAGTGACCGTTGTCATCATTCCAAGACCCTAAATTCCAAATAAAGTAATTTTTTACTTCAAAAAAGTGTTACACAAAACATGGATCAAATTCTGAACAAATAAAATATTCTATATACATTAAAAAAATTCTTCAACAAAGCAAGCAATTTATGTAACTATTATATTTTTAATTTATTTAACTAAACATGAATATTTTTGAAAAAGAATATATATATATATATATATATATATATATATATATATATATATATAGGCACACTGATTTTAATCAGACTCTAGATAAATCACATTTAATTTTTACAATAAGAAAAAAAAAAAAAAAAAAAAAAATTAACCATAGGATCAAGATAAAAGTTAGTCCATTCAAAATTTCTTGTTCCACTTAAGACTAGAGGTCTTCCAAGAACTTTTACATAGTCCTAAAGGAAAAAGAAATTTAAAAAAAATATGAGTCAACAATATGATTCTTCAAAATATATCAATACTAGAAATTGCACTTTCACTTTACTTGATACACTTAGATCTATGTTGTAAATGAATAAAAAGTGATATTCATGTTTTAAACTTTTAAAAAACACAACAAATTTAAAGAATGTTATAAAATTGCTTTAATGCATTGTTACATCCTTATCTGATGATAAGATTCGATATATTTGTGGAAAAGTTATACTTAACAACAGATTTAAAAATGTTTCTTTCATACTTTATTGACTTTCCAATCCTGAAGAGTATAATTTGTTATGTTCAAACAAATTAAATGATTCTCTTTTCAGACATAACATTAATGAATTCTATAGAATTACAAAAGGAAAGATACAAGATAATAAATAATACCTAAAAGCAATTTCTCTGGGTAAAATTAAATTTGTGTTTCCCAAAGTTTCATTGTATGAAAGTAAACTAAATATAATGGAGATATCACATTCGGTATATAATACTTCCTGTTTGCAATGTTAAAATTCCAGTTTTATAATTAATGCTACAAATAATACATTACATTTCATCACCTACAATCTTTTATTCAAGAAAAATATAAGAAATTATCCTTAATTTATTTAGTAATACAATTAAATGTATACGAAATATATTAGGCAACATTGTTAAATTAGTACAAGAAGTATTGTACAAATGAAAACCTAAAAATGCTAAATAGGTAGTTTTCAAAATACAATTACATAATTAGCTCTTATTTTAATATTAATATTTCAAATTCAAAAGCCATGCATAACTCTGTCTTTCTTTCACTTTAGATAATATATTATAAAACTTAATACATGTTGTTAAAGTCAACAACTACAAATTAAACTGTAAATAAACAATTATTATCTGATAATACAAAAAGCACATCAAAATATGCATACTAAATTACCCAAAAAGAATATTTTATTCTACAAATGCTAATAATGATCACTATACATCAAAATGCAACAGGAAATCTAAATGCAAGAATCGCATATTCTACCGTGAAAATCATACCTTTCTCTCGATTCACACCAACTAATATTACATTAACTTAACTGAAAGAAAATAAATGAAAAGCTAACCATTTACTTACTCAACTACATCTAATCTAGCAAACATGCAAGATTATATTTTCATGCAGAACATTTAAGCAGTCACACAGAAACCTAAAGAAATATTCATTTTACAATAGTTAGGTACAAATTGATGAACACAATTAATGTGCATGCAAAAATATAAATGAATGATGAAACACTTTACTTGAATTTTAGTTCTCACAGCACCCATTGCTTGAATTGATGTAAAATAACCTAAAACATTTGAAATCATAAAAGAGGAAATTGAAATAAAGAATTCAAATTAAAAAGAAAAGAAAATTACAAAAACACATATCATAAATTCTGAGTCTTAATACCAGTCTACACTATTTTTAATAGGAACAAATTTAAAAAAATAAGAGCTTTTAAATATTAATTACATTAAATGCTTCTCTATTCAAGTCAACATCCTCAATAAAATATAAAAAATAATATTATATTTTACTGTCTTATTGATTGAAAGAAGTTTGCATTTATTTATTTCTTTTTTCAAAGAACCTAAAATTGTAAAGTAAACTGGGGGGGGAAAAAAAAAAAAGTAAAAGCTTGTAGATTTTTTTTTTTTTTCAAATGCCCAGAAAATCATATACTAGTGTGCTTCAATATTTTGTGAAAATATAATATGGACAGGGATATAATGATAACATTAATAACTAACTCATTGTTGCGTGAAATAATATTCAAAGATCTAATGTAGAATACCAGTACTCAAGGAATAGCCATGAAAATTGAGATATTCGGTCTGCAGCAATGAATGAATTAAAAAAAAAAAAAAATTGGAATAATGAAGCCAAAATTTACATTCATCAAGCAAGTTTAATCACTTTTTTTTTTTTTTTTTGGAATAGTTGATAATTTACAATAAAAAATGAGGTAAGGGGCATATATGCTCAAAATTGAAATGCAACATTTACTGCCTAAATATACAATACCAAATCCAACCAATTCTCTAAGAGAAAAATCAATTTTTAATCTACATTAAGCATCAAATTAGTCCAAAACCTTAAAAAAAATAATAAAATACAATTCTGATACTCTATACCAAGAACATAAAAAAACATTCATAAGTTATAAGCATTGAATAGTAGGTTGTAAATCCAAAATAAAACGTTAAAGATCATTTTCATACATGTTGGTTTTTGCACTAATCAACAAATCCCAACATAAAGGGGGAAAAAAAAGATTAAAAAATGGGTATTAAAAAGAAAAATAAACATTAATCAAATAATATCAAGAAAAATCATTTGAGGATGATATTATTTAACATTTTTTAAACTAAATAATATTCAATTTTTTTACTAAATAAAGTTATTTAATTATTAAAATTTTCAAAATTATATTGAAATAACAATAATTAACTATATTCTTAAGCTCCTTAGTTTTTTTTTCAAATTTGATCCTAACAAAGGCACATTTTTTTATTCCATATTTTGTTCATTTTACATTTGTAAGAGGGAAATATTATTAAAATTAATATTTCCAACAATTTTATATAAGCATTTGGCATAACCTTTCCTGTAAATAAAATAATATTTTACCTGGAAGTTGTCTTCTTCCAACATAATCGCCTAACAAGGAAGTTCATTTACAGTAGTGCATAAAAAATGCAATTTATTTTTAATTGTTTTCTATTACAATTAAAGCAACTAAATTTATTCATTGTTACATTTATTTACTGACCCTATACAACCAAACCCAATAAAAGTAGGAAAGTTACAGGCAAAACAGTAAAAATGAGAGATTGCTCATATGGTATATGGGAAAACCAGCATTGGAACAAAAGCAGTGTCCATACAGTGTATTTACAATCCAGGCAAATGGTTAATGCTGTCTTAATTTAAAACTTAAGAACAAAACCTTTGAACAATGTTTTGGATAGAAAAACTGCTCTGTTATTAATATCATATTCACATACATATTTCATTAATATATAGCAAGCCAAATATTTTAGCATATCATTCATTTGTTTGGATTTCTGTTCCCTCCCCCACAAATAATATACTCTTACCAAAATTGCTAGTTAAATGATTTTTTTAATTCTATGTACAAAAAATAGCATGTTAATAGAACATTACCAAATTTTAAGAAACCAGCACAATAAAAGAGTATATGTGTTAGAAAATAAATACAATAAAATTCACATTAACACTGGAAAATTTTTCTCTCTGAAAAACTTTCTGAGATTGTGATTCATTCTTTAACATTAAGCAAAGAGGGGCTGAAGTAAAAGAAATATATTTAAAACTAGCCAACCAAAAATATTTAATAAAATAAATTCATTGTGCAGTTTGTATGCCAATTTCTAGAATTGAATTTCATTTTTTTTTAAATCACATTTGATGAAAAATAATTTCAAACTTTTTAAACATATTTCTTTGTTTTTTAAGCTTGGAACTAAGAAATATTATTACCAAATGTTTCCATTTATATATATTGGGCATATCACTTATCAAGCCATAAATTTAAACTTCAGAAATTATTCTTTTCTAATGAAGAATTTTAAAAAAAAAATCTAAGATGACTAATTTCTAAAAATTATAAATATGTTTCCGAAACTCGTCATTGTAAGATATTTTTCGATTATTAAAATACTTTTGCACAGCAACTTCAAAAAAATAATTCAAAATTTTTGTTCTACAACAACATAATCAGATACAAAAAAAGAAAAAAAAATTACACAATCAAATTAACTTCATTTATAAAAACTGTATAAGTAATGTATCTTGCACAGTAATCTCTGCAGTATTCCCACAACACAGACTAGATATAACATGGTTTACAAATTATTTTAAATTCACGAAATCATATTACAGGAAATGTCTTTTTGAAACACAGACATAAGTGTAAATAGTTTTTAACATCTCTGACATGTTCACTAAATATCATAGTAAAAATTTGGGTTTTTTTTTTGGTGTAGGATTTATTTCCAACCATTAAACAAATTAAAAAATAGCATTTAGTTTTTACCAATAATTATCCCTCATTAAGAGTCTTTAGGAAATTTTGCAAAGCGAATGGATATTTATTTAGTACCATATAATAAAATGACCAAGAGATTTCTAGAAAGGAAGACATTTTCTTAGATACTGCTAACTGTTAATAAATGCTTTTTTATAAGTTAAATGAGTTAATTCATTTAAATACTAATTTTTATTATTGCCTATTTTATTTTGTTTTCACACACACACCATCAGGATTTAAAACTTAACATTTCCTCCTCTCTTTAAATCTAATGTGGTTTTGCATAATGAGCAGTTTCTGTGTAACCAATTAACCCAGTTAAATGAAGGATTACAGTTAAACAAAAAAAAAAAAAAAAAAAAAAAAAAGGTTTAGTTAGGACATGCAAAGTATACTATAAATTTATTTTACCTCTGTTTGAACAGGCAATTTCTTTTAATGTTGCATATGGAACTGGGTGAGGTCCAATAGCATAGGCAAACACTCTGACCTAAAAAATCTAATAAAAATTAATAATAATCTCTACAACATAAAACATTAGCAAATCTTGCTGCCTACCTAAAATACAAGAAAAAAAATGAATATCAACATACATAAAAATATTAAATGTCACAATACTTAGGATAAAACTAACAATTACTACTGCTAGTCACACTATGTGGGAAAAAAGAGAAAACTTTGCTTTCAACTGCTAAAAATTACAGTACATATCAAACTGCCTAAAGATACTTTAATATACAATATTTTGGTTATTTACTCTGTTATACACAAATTATGAAAAAGTATAATGTATAAAAAATACACTCTAATGCATTTCTTAAGTTATGTCGCATTTAATTCGAATACTTGCAAACTCCATTATAAAGTCAGAGCATAATTTTTACAACCCTACAATTTAAAATGTATCTTCATATTTATGCAAAAAGTACAATATTTTATTAATAAGGAATTTCTAATAGAGTAATTTAAAATATTGCTAATATTTTAAACATAATTTAACAGATTAAAAATCAATTTTATTTAAAGCTTTTTCTTCCTAATATGATATATGCTAACATAATTAATAAGCAAATTATAACTTCATATAATTCATTTGATTATTTAAAATAAAGGGGAAATTCATTTGATTATTTAAAATAAGGGGGAAATAAAAACAGAGCTACAAGTAATCTGTAATTTTAAACTATTTAATATATATATGTATGTGTGTGTCAGAGTGATTGTAGAGTTCACATCCCCTCCCACTGTCAATGACCCAGAACCTCCACTGTGTGGCACTAGAAATATCCATCAGTAGTGAGAAAGAGAGGGATTTTTGTAGAGTCAAAGGTTCAGTAGCATGACAGTACTACAAGCCTTCTGATTCTAAAATATAGTTTAGTTTGTAATTCATTTCACTACATCTCTCAAACATAAAGGGACATCATAATGATAATAACATCTTAACTCTCTCCTAATGAATAGCATACGTTTAAAACTTCGGAGAACCCCATATGGAACCAATTTACATTGAGTGAGGGTAATATGGTTTGTTTCTATCTGGGTTATGGAGTGAAACTGCAATGGGTCAATTCAGGTCACACTGCCAAAATGTAAGAGTATGTTTTCTCTGTCTTTCTGTGCTTGTAATAAAGAAGTGGTTATAAAATTACTATATTTATTTGCTATCTACACACACACAAACAATTATAATAACCTTTGCTCCAGACTGTTATTTAGTATCATATTTTTTTTTGGTGGGGAGGGGGCAGGGAGTTAAACAACAAAATAACATTCAAACTGTATTCCCTGTTAAATTTAAACATTGACTTAAAATTTCAAGCATGTTTCAAACAGCAAGCAATTTCAATATAATGTAAAAGATAGAATGGATAATGAATCAGAAAAACCTATTGTTAAGAAACATTCCTATTCTTTTATTTTTTGGTTAGTTTCTGTGGGAAAGATTAATAGCACTGGGATTTATGCTTTAAATTGCACAATTATGAAGAAAAACTCTGAATTGTTCTTACACTCTTATCAGAATTATATTTTTCTAAAACCTCCCAAGCTTCTTCAGTTCCTCCATCACTGAACAGCATAATAACTTGATTGCATTCCGATCCAGCCCAAGTCTCTGTTCTGTTTTCTCTAAACTAAATATAAAACAAAGAACAAATAGATAAATCTTAATTTTAAAATCATGCAACAATTACATTTCAAATAAAACTTCAAGTGAAAACTGACAAAATGCATTTTAGTTTGAAAATTGGGAAAAAAAGATTATTTCACACAGGTATTAAAATTTTGGTTAAAGTCAGGAATAGGGTGTCCCCTAGGCGATTGGCAAATTTTGGAAATGTTAGCGACTTTTGGGAGCGATAATGATTTAAGCCTGGTGATTTAGGTTATGGTAACTCAAGCATACTCAAAGTTTAAGTTGCGCACGTTTAGCGACCTATCTAGCAAGTCACCAAGTTTCGTTGCGAACTGTCTAGTGGACACCCTAATCTCGACTTTAACAGAAATTTTTATGCACTTGCTCTTTTGCATTAAATCCAGATATCATCAGAGAATTTCTTTGTAAAAAAATGAATAACACATCCAAGCAACTTCCTGATTATAATATTTTTAGAAATCTAGTACACAGATTTAAATAACAGTTAAGGTATATTAAAAATAACAACAATAGTATCAATAAATGATCATTTCAATTTAAATATACCTAAGATTTAGTTTTGATTGAGAATCTCTACGAGTAAAAAATCTCAATTGTTTAAGCATAAAAGCAATGTTTTAAAATTAAAAAGATGAGGCATTAAATAAAATACATTTAATATTTTTAAAACTTGTATATTACAACAAATAGATATTAAATTACTTGTCCAAACCAAAACTAAAAATTATTAAAGAAACACATACTTCTGAAAAGCAACACTAGTTTCTTTAAAAATGATTTCGTTAAAGTTTTTTTGCTTATAATCAAATCTATGACATTCCAAATTTTCAACTTAAATATACAAACATACTAATTAAAAAAATATTATGCACCTAATCTAGAACATTGAAATCACAGATAATGATTAATACCATATAAATATAAATTTCAATAATAAATAAATTTATGACATTTGAAATTTTCAAATGAAATATAATTATGTACTAAAAAAGATCACATTAGAAAAATATTAAAAAATGAAACAAGCAGAATCATTTGAAGCTATTAAAAAAGTCTTAATCATGTTCTAGTTTTTTCTTGAGAGTTTCTTCTCATGTACCAATTTATTACATAGTATAATTAAATGCTGAATTTATTTCATATGGTTTCAATTGAAATCAGTAAAACAAAAATGATACAATCAAAAAGTTAAAAATTAATAAATTTTTGATAATATTCTTAGTAAAATTTTATTTTTTTTTTAATGCAACGATTTTTAATTTTTAAACAGTTTTTCTACCAATTATAAAAAAGTTACAAATATGAGTTCAAAGAAATGGGGAAAAATGTTTTTCAAAACATAAAAAAGAATAAATATTCTTGAATTAAAAATATACATACTTGGGCAAATGCTTTAAAAGCAAACTCCAGTCCTAATGATAGTTTAGCCATATTTCCATCTTCAATTCCATCAATGCTCTTAGAAAGAATCTATAAAATAAGTTTATGTCTTTAAATAATTTGTGCATAATAAAATAGTACCATGGAAAAATTTAAAATGGAATTTATAAGAAAAAATAGTCATTAATAGTTTTAAAATTACCTGTTTATTTCTACGATTAGCTTGCACAAGCGTGTCAAAGCAAGAGATCCATTTAGCTGTGCTGTTAAACTGAAGAATATCATAGTTAATATACATGTAAATAGTTCATAATACACTAGAATAATGTGACTTAGTAATCTTTTAACATAAAAACAAAGAGTACAGAGTGCATGATCCTTCAGAAAACCTGATATTCATTTCCAGGTACATGAATCGAAATTTTTTTTGTTTACTTAATTGAAAATAATATAATTTACAGAATAATAGACAAATACAAATTAATTTAGCAAAATATCACTTTAAGATTCAATTAATAAGCAGGGTAGAGTTCTCACCAATATTTTCATTGAATTAATCTAAATCAAGTACGTAATGAATACATAAGTATGGAATGAAGAAAAACCCTATTTTTACAACTTATAATGATTATTTATAATTAATACTCAGCAAGACAACTTTTATAACAATGAGATAAGAAAGGCTGCAATGCACAAAGCTGAAATGCAGTACACTAAAAAGCAATTTGAAATTGTAAACTAATATCATTTGATCAAAGTAATCACAATAAAAAAAAAAAGAACTTTAATTTATGGTAAAAACTACCAGCAAAAAATTACAACCCCTTTAGATTTTAAACAATTTAATATATATTTTAAAATTTTGCTATGAAATTTAATTGCTCGATTAAATGATAAAATTAGGATGTATATAAAACTTTAAAAAAAGCAATGATTTAGAAATCTTTATATATATATATATATATATATATATATTAACAGAAGGGAAATGAATCTTTTAAATTCTGCACCTTTTTATTTCAAAAATGAAAGAAAAAGTATTTCACAAACATATAATAACTAACAGTATACTATGTTTCACAACAAAATATAAACTTTGATACTTATGTTAATATACAAGAGAATAATAAAGTAATGATTCTTATTAGAAAGGATGTAATTTTATTGTATACATATTTTACCTTAAATATATAGATATCTACATTCAGCTTTTCACAGTTATATATGTATTTTTTTACATTGCTTTAATCATTTCAAAGAACACTCTGTAATATTATTCAATGAATACAAAGACGAAAAGAAAAGGGAAAAAATTCCTTTACTTTAAAGGAATTAATGTATGTATTAAATATATAAATTTCTAGGAAATTTTTCATTATCATCATCAATCATCTTATATATAAATTTGAATGTTTGTTAGTTAGTCCAATACACAAATCCATATTGTTGCTTACATTATACCCAATTTTCTTAGGGAACTTCACTGATGTGTGAAACAAATATTTTTTGACCAATATTATTATATATTATTATTTGAATGATGATCAGATGGCAATAGTATCAATTTCCTTAAAACTTTTCCCGAAATTAATCATTTTCATTTTTTAATAATATTCCTCCATGTTTTTAAGACTTTTCTGAATTGATAAACTAAATTTTTGATACATTTAACTAGCTTGATCTCATACAAAGTTGAAAAATTAAAATTTTTATAGTATCAAGTGTGTAAACGAATAAGGTCATTTTAAATTATTTTTTAAAATAGCATTATATTGAATCAATTTTGGATATTTTACATTTTTTTTTATCATTTAATCCAGAAATCAAATGATTCAAATGAAATGACAACCTTACTGTAAATGGAATGAACAAAAAGTCCCCTTTTAAAAATGAACAAGGAAAAAAATCGTTAATTGATGAGATTTTAAACAAATATTTAAATGCAAAACCAGTGAGTGAATTTTTATACCCCTTCTTTCTGTTATACTAAGTATAGTTCTGACACATGTTAGTTACATCACCATCTATATGTTTTTATGTTTATTTATTATCCTTCAATGATTCTTTTGGAGATCATTATATACTTACTCATTTATCATTACAAAAAGTTATACTAAAAGACTTTTCTAAATTTTTTATTGTTAATGATGTACATTTATTATATATTTTTGATAAATATTATTACTTATTAAAATATTTTTATGCTTTATAGCTGGATTGTTAAGTTTTCAAATTCATCGATGCAAAAAAATTAAATGTAACATATCACCATTAGTGACAGCTTCATTATAAAAACATTTTTTTTGTTATATTAATTTTTTTTAATATTTTTTAATTATAAAAGTTTTAAAAAATTTCTTTAACTAATGAATAGCAGATTTTACCTTCATTGATTCTAACCTTGGAGGCACATTTGTTGTTCACTTATATTACTCAAAATGTTATTTAAAAATTAGTGATTAAAAGCTTTTTTTATTCTTCCATCAGAATTTTTATATTTTTCAATTTACTCATGTGATGAATGGGTGTACCAACTAGTTGTAAATGTAAGTTAAAATTATAAATTTTACATGATTCATTGTTGTAAGGTAAATATATTTTTTGAAAGTTATTCTCATTAAAATAAGTAATTTGTTTTTTCATGCAGTGATATTTAAATATTCCAAAATTTTTTTACCTTTGAACTTTTTAAAACAATAAAATAGAAAAACCGATTACAATAAATTAATTCCTGATGATATTTTGTCAAGTAAAATCAAGATCTTGTAATGTAATTAAAATATTACAATCATTTATTACTAAACATACCGAAATAATATTGACAAAATCATTTTCACCAAGAGTGGTTAGTAAAGTTTTTACAGCAATTTTCATTATTTCCATTGTTTGTCCGTGCATACTTCCACTCCTAAAGGTAATTAAAAATGTTTATATATATATACAAACATATATATGAAAACATAATATAATCAACATATGTAATAAAATATCACAGAATAAATGTTAATCACAAATGCAAATGAAATGTTAATAAAAAATTTATAAGAAATTATCATACACACAAATAATAGTTGCAATATAAGTTATTAACTTCAAGAATATAACAAACTTTTAATGTTATAAGTGAATAAATTTTTAAATAGCTAGGTAACTAAAATAGAAGGAAAAAGAAATTAGAAACAACTAAAGAAATAGAGACTAAATTAGTAACAACTTTATTTGGCACAAACAGTAGTCGAAATTAAGAAGTATAGTCAAAATTAAGAAGTCAGATAATGTTACACATTTTACCCCTAAATATCTTTATGTCAATAGCTCCTGACCTTTGAATAGTTTCCTCATTTACTATTGTAAGTATACCTTTAATATGAACCACTTCAATATATTATATGAATAAAATACTGCTAAATGCAAAGCTAGAAGAAAAATCTATGTTTACAGCAAATTATAAGATATAATTACACTTCAACTTTCAATTTCTGATATAATGCTTACATCATCACTAAATTTTTAAATTTGTTACACTGTGCAGATACCATTGTTCGTATATATATACACACACACACTATAACAAAAAAATGACGCACTAAGAAGGAGTTGCCCGCTTGTAATGAAATTTCGTATGCAAAGATATTTGGACCAAACATGCAAATGATTAAAATTTGGTATCCAATGAATGAATAGATTAAGCTACAGTGCATTGGAACTGCGCACTCAGCAGGTATATATAAGAAGCGATTCTCAATCTCATGGTCAAATGAGATTGCATTGCAATTTAGGATATCTTTCAATGACTGAAAAAAATGCCTCGCCACAGGATTCAAGCTCATTACAAACAACTGACAGAGTTTGAAAGAGATCATATCATTGGATTGAAAGATTCAGGTTGAGCAAATCGGAGAATCACTCAACACGTGGGCCGAAGCAATGCAGCGATTAAAAGGTCCTGGCAAGATTGGGTGGACAATGGCAGATTTCAGCGTCATGATGGTAGTGGACTTGATTCATCGTTATCAATCATCAGACGTGCGACCCGCACACAAGTGTCCACCATGGTTGTTAGAGTGAAATCTACACTAGTACTGACCACTATGCCACCTACCACTCATGCCTACACACTGTTGAGCCATATTACAGTGGTGCTTGGCTCAATTAAAAGCATGTAATATTTGGTAGTTCATTGCTTGAGTGGATAATGGAAAAGACCTATGTTTTTTGCAAACTACTGGATCCGTAAATGCACTGAATTTCATAATTTAGCTTAGAAAAAGTTCTAAAAATTTTAACTTATTCACAGAAATGTCTGGTACATATTTTTATTGCCAGACATATATTTGTAACTTATGTTATGCAAAAGATTATTAAAAGAATTCTATGAATAATTAATTAGTTTCATTAAAATACAACTAATTCTGCTATTTATATATACAATATATACAAGTAGAATTATGTATTCATAAATGAAGTGAAATTAGGTATATAAATAGAAAATGCCAATAAAAATATGTAAATAATATTTACTGTAGCAACCAGAATGCAAAAAAAAAAAAAAAAACATTGAAAGGGGAAAATTCACATTAATGTTGAACACAGGAGACAATTATAATATTCAACAAAATAAAGTTAAGCCTCAAGTAAAAGAGATTCCAGGAATCAACCATTACAGCTAGATAGATTAAAGATTATTAATCATTAATCAAGAATGAAATATCATTTCTTATGCTGTACAAAATTCATAGCATCTTAAAAATTTGTAAACTGTACATATACTAAGTTATGATATAAGTTTCATAAACAAATATACATGATTAATGGAGCAGTTTTTTTCAATGACATTTATTTTGTTTTCTAATTTTCATTAAACATCTCACCTAAATGTAAAAATATCTAATAACACAACAATATTTATTCACTTACATTTTTATCCAGATTAACATTTCTTTTACTTATTTTCTAATTACATAAATGAAAAAACATAGCAATCAAAATTATACAAGCAACGGACTTCTTTCCAGTACAAAGAGTTTTATACTTTTTCACATTTATCTTAAAACAAAAAGGAAGAAGGCAGAATGTAACTATACAAAATGAAATTGTAAGAAATATACTTACGAATCCATCAGGATCAACATATCTTTGGGTGAAGTTGATGCATGAACATACCTAATTAAAGATATTAACTTTTAATTGTTTAATAATATTTAATACACAAAAAACATTTTTGGAAAATTCTATTTAGGTAAAATAATTCAGGTTATTAATTCTATTCAGGTAATTTTCTATTCAGGTAAATTAATTAATTGTTTTTTTGGAATATAATCTGCTTGGGATGTTTTATATCAAATTCAAGGAGAAGAAACAATAACATTCAAAGAGACGATGTATGGAAATAACAAAAGTTCTAATAAATTAAAATTAAATATGCATAGAAAATCAATGTCACATAATAAACAGAAAATTTGTAAATGGGAATTCTTTACTATAGCCTATAAATAAAAGTATTTAAAATGAAAAAAATTAAAAATAGAACATTTGGTCACGATGTGTTTCATAGTTTGGGAACAAACACAATTAAAAACACAGAAGAGCATTTTCACCTGAGAAGAGAGGATAATATAACTAATTTACATGTGTATAAAAACATTATATATAAAGTCTTCTTCATAATAAAGAATTCAATATGAATGCTTATTGAGATGTGGTTTGTTAAATAAATATTGGTTAAAATGATTCTACCATTATTCTTTGATAACTTCTTTAATATATATTTTACAATGTTCCAATGTGAATTGATATAAGTTTTCACCCTAGATTGCAGATTTAGCAGCATGGTCAACAAATTTATTTTCAGATTCTCACAACAGAAGGTATTAAACAAAATGTCAAATTAAAGTTTTGAGATTACTGATCAACAATCCTCCACACTGTTTCTATAAATAGTGAATGGATGAAATAATAATACCAATAATAAAGACTCCAGGAATAAACAAATCTCTAGGAATACAAATTTTAACTAGCAAAATAAGAAACACACTAATGTGTTTTCATGATACATAGTTCAGTAGTAATAACAGAAAATAGAAAGTTAAGTGACATTGTCCAATGAATGAAAGGCATCAATACGAATCATTGATTTGGACCAAGTGGAAATATGAAAATATGAATACAATAAGCAAATTGGTCTTTGAAGGCATTAAAAATATTTTGATAAATATAATATACAATATTTGACACTAAATTTTAGAAAAGAATTTTGAAAATATAATTATAAAAAAAACCTTAACTATTCACAGAAAAATATCTGGATCATTTCATAAAAAGGAAAAATAAGTACTTTGGTATAGTGAAATCATTCCTAGATAAGGCTGTATTTGATGATGATATTAATTGGCATGATAGATAGCAATATTATTATTCAAGGAATTGCAGTAGCCATTTTGAGTTCAGAATGTGTTCAACATAACTGACAAGAGACGGAAATTATTGAATAAGCAAGGTTTGGATTGCTTCAAAAACAAAGCTGTGTGATGGAACTGTATTTAAATTATATGAAATAGATTCCTATGCTACATCATATACAACAAATTAGTATTCTGGGGTGTATTAGTGCACATGCTACATATATAACAAGCAATCTTAGGATGTATGCAATACAACTTACAAAATGTTCATTGTCTTTTCACAATACTTGTGTAGTAGAGTGATAAATTAAGCTCATGTTGAATAGCTTAAACAACATTAAATCGAACACATATTAATAATAAACTCCAAACAAAAACATGTTATTTCTTGTTTTTTTCTTTCATTTTTTAAATTAAAAAAATTAATCAATATTGCATCAACCAATTTGGTAGAGAAATTATGTGAATAACACCTAGTAGTTCAATGTTAATTTCAACTGAATATTACTTCCACATCAGATTAGAACATACTCATTTCAATTTTGATATACCTAAAAAAAGTGTAATATTTTCTGGAAAATGCAACTGTGCTGCTACCGAAGAGAATGCACATTACTCTAATAAATTTAACACAAAAAATTCAACTGAAATTTAGTTTAGGTAATGAATTTAAACAAAATGCCTATAGTTAATATATAAATCAAATTATTTTACCAGTTTCGAAGACGAACATCATACAAATCTGGAAAATTTGGTTTCCTTGGTATTGTTATCCACTGACTTGCTATAAGACAAATAAAAATAAATATTATGAATGTCTGTAAATTAAATAAAGCTCATATTCTCTTAGAAATAATTTAATTAATTAATCATATTAAAAGTACTTTAAACTTTAATAAAATACATAACAAACCCTATTAAAAAAAACCTTACATTAAAAGTGATGTTGCATCACATCAGATAAGAGTGTAAAGAAAATTAGAAAAAATCAGACAAAATGTTAAGAAATTGCTATTATTAAAATTTATATGATCTACCTTTTACCTCATGTCGGTAAAATGTTGAGAGTGTAATAGTGTAATATATGTCTGAGAGATAATTTCAAAAAGTGTAAAATTGGATATAATTTTTTAAAAAAAATTGAAAATGATATCATTAAATTTTCTAAGAATTTCTATGATATTTAGATACCTATTTAAGCTAATTTTATTATACAATTTATTTAAAATACTTAGGTTGATATTAACAAGATAAAAAAAAAAGTACTTGCAGCATTTGAAATTGTAATTCAAATGTAACATTTTACAAGCAGATCGCATGCTAGTAATGTTCTTGGTCATGATGTTCTAGTCAAATGTTTAGTACAGCTCTGACTGTCCCTTCTCTTTCAAAATTTTAAGTTGAATGTTATTGACCAAGCCTCTTCCAAAACCACAGGACATAATCCTTTATTTTGGTTGGATAGCTGAAAGTGGTAAACTAGTTATTGATCCTGAGCACTCCAACCAGAGAAGGAATTGACACCTGCTAAATTGAACACCTGATGTGGGGGTGTTCTTGGCTCCCAGGAGAGTCGGATTCTATAAGGTCAAAGTTCATGAGAAACAGAAATGTTGTTTTTCTTTTCACATGAGTCCAGATGACTTTAATGAGGACCTTGTCCGGATTTAAGGGGGGGACCACTAATGAACTTGCTAAGTCTGATCGTCATATACCCCCCCTCCCTTTGGTATAATAGTGATGCTACGAAATAATCAGGGAAGGGAATATGACAGCCAAAACGAGTTTGACAAATATTTGTCTTTGCTGGATAATTTTGTCGTAATTTTGTTGCACTAGGAGTGATGTCTGAGTCAGTATTGGGCATAAATGCCGGATTCACTCAATTGATGGAAATAGTGAAAGGTTTTCCATTAATGTTGACTTTAAAAAGTTAATCATTGCATTTTAACACTAAGAATGGTCCGTCATAGGGTGCTTGTAGAACTTGCAATTGCAATTCAAATGAAAATTTTGCGAGCACATCGCAAGCTAGCAATGTCCTTGAACATGACATTCCAATAAAACGTGTAGCAGAGCTCTGATTGTCCCTTCTCTTCAGAAATTTTAGGTTGAACAGAAATGTTCACACCTCTTCCAAAACCACAGGAGATAATTCTTTGTTTCGGTTAAACAGCTGAAAGTAGTACACTAGTTACTGGTTATGAGCACACCAATCTGAGCAGGAATTGACACCTGCTAAACTGGATACATGATATGGGGGTGTTCTTGGTTCCCAGGAGAATTGGATTCTATAAGGTCAAAGTTCATAAAAACAGAAATGTCATTTACCCTTTCTCATGAGTCCAGATGTCTTTAACGAGAACCTTGTCCAGATGTAAGGGTTGCTAAGTGTGGTTGCTGCAGTTTAAACAAAAAGTAGATGCTTTAGAGCATGCCCATAATGATTATTTAGATAATCTAATCAACAAAAAAGAATCTGAAACTGAATTTGATTCAATTGAAGTATATAGGGAAAAAGCTTTAAGAATGGAATTCAAAGCTCAAAAAAGAATTAGTTTGAAAAGAAAACTAAATGACAGTCAGAATGCTTCCCTTGATAGTAATCAACCCTCAATTGCCGAAGAAAAGATAAAATTAGATTGTGTAAAGAAGTGTTACTTTTGTCTCTCAACCATATGGAAGTTAGCAGTTTGACACAGGGCAAGTCACTATTCCCCCAACACTGTAGTCATTGACTCAAGAATCACAAAACCCTGTATATTTCTTGAAGGAAGAAATAAAGATATTTTACCCTAGAAGGGTGAAAATCTACTTCTCTCTTTTCATGAAAATTTCCCATTTAGATGGTGGAAGGCTTCCTATAGGCTTCAAAAGGATGAAGATAAGGGACATGTATCTCAGTTTGATGAATGAAAAAATGAAATTTCGAAAGATAAAAAAAATACGACTTTTGATTTAAAAGTGCTTTGGATGATCATTCAATCTCAATTGAGATGGGCAGAATAAAAAAAAGATGATAAAAACATAAGAGATGATCTTGATGTCATAGATGACAAGCCATTGTTCTATGACATGGATTGAATATTTCTTCGGATCAAACAACAAAGAGTAAAAATCTTTTAATTTTGAAGACTTTGATTCTAATAAACAGAATAAAAAATCAAGAGATCTTACTCATTCAAGATCTTCAATACTCATTACTTAACTTTTGTACATACAAATTCTCTCACTAATTATGTATGGCATCAGGAAATCAATCAATCAAGAGAGATAGTCTTTTTTGACAATCTTTACAATACTGATGAAATTTTAATATTATTCCTTTGACCATTTTCGCTGAGTTAAAACTGTAGTAAAATGACGTAGTGTAACAAACAAAACGATTTATTTATTGTTACTTTTGAATTTCATTTAGAGTGTACTGGATTATGAAATTAGTGATTCATGTTTGGTATGATCTTTGTGAATTTTCATTACAGGATAAAATGTAAAAATCAGATCAATTATAATTTCAAATGGGAAAAAGATAACACTGAAAAATGTTAAAAGTATTTCAAAAGTATTCTTTCTCTCTTTTTAAAATAAGTTGATAATAATTTTTAATTGTTCTTAATGCTACAATTCGGCACAAAATGTAAACATAGCTTAATTATGAAATTTCAAAATCAAGTATGTGGAAGTACTTAAAAATAGACAACCCTAACAACTGAAGGGGATAAACTGATCAGATTATGTTTGAAAATATAACTAATTATATCATTATGCAATCAAAGGTAGTAGAAAATTTTACTGTAGAACAAATTAACAAAAAAAAAATGTATGAAAATTAAAGAGCAATGAAAAATTAACCAGGATAAGTGCGCATAAAGCCAGTTTGGCTCCCAAAATATTGCCACTTTAGTTCTGGATCCACTTGAGCATTTTCTTTAAAGACACCATCAAGGCTGCTAGTCCACTGTAATCCATTAAGAATGTCTGGAGCTAAAAATAAATTAATTTCATTAAACAAAAAAAAAAAAAACAAAAAAAAAATGTGATAATATTAATAACAGAATACATGTAACATGTCTGAAAACTATATGAAACAAGATACATAAAATATATTAAAAATAGCATCATTTTAGATGCTTAAATATTAAGGACTTCAGCGAGCATTTTTGTTAGGGGGTCTATCCAGAAATCTTGGCAACCATATTATACAAATTTTTTTTTTTTTTTTTTTTATTTTTAATTTAAAAAAAAAAAAAAAAAAAAGTTGGTGAATAAAATCTATTATTTTGTAATTTATTAATTTCTGAACTTTGAATGAATAAACAAAAAAAAGGTATAATTAAATATTTTATCTCACATTTTTTTGGAGAAGTGAATTCATGCTTTCATTTCTATATCTTTTTAATAATTTTAATACTGAAAGTTTTTTTTTTTTAATTCAGTTTAATTTTTGCTTTTTTTCTTCTTTAATATATACATTTCATCACTTGCATGAAAAGAATTTATTTTTCAAAGAATTTATTCAATAATTCTTTATGAAAAATTACTTTTGGAAAGGAATTAATATACATAATTATTTCAGTTTCTCAGGATTATTATGCGACCTTTCTTCATTCTTAATAATAATTTTGTATTATTATTCACCTACCAAAATAAATGCATACATAGGATTTAAATATTGGTGAAGCCTCAAGATGTTTTTCTTTAAAAATAAACAACACACTCTGATTCATACCCAGATTATCATGCCTTATGACTGTTAATCCCTTAAAATTGAAGTAATTCATTAAATGTATTGGCAGAATTCTTAAATATGAAAGGCTATATGCTTGCTGGATCTTACTAACTCTTTTTTTTTTAAAGTAATGTCCTTAAATGCTGTAAACAAATGTATTTTTTTTCTTCTATTTTGGAAATTATCCTAGAATGGTATCCTTTTGATATCTCCAGGAATCTTACGCAAGTACCTTATTTTAAGTACAAAAAGAGAAGATATTATGAAAATAACATGATATTATGAAAATAACACAAGAACTTATTTAATGATTCATCAATCAAAAAAAATCTAGTTTTAGATGTGAAAAATAATTCTATAAATTAAGCTTTTAAATACTTTAAAAGACATTTTAACTAGTCCCAGTTCAACTGGTCACTCAGGTGAAGGTACATTTCAAATAAAATGATATACTTATCTATAGCTTCCATTTTTACTTAAATATTTATTAAGTTGAGCAGAAAGTGAACAAATGTTTTGAGATTATTATTTAGCATGAATAAATTTCAGTGGTTAGTACTTTCTTTTAGTCATTTATCCATTACAATCGTACCAAACATTTCAAAAACAAATTGGCCTTATTTTGGCTTCTTTCTTTCAATACTAGGCTGTCACATAATTACTTTCAATTTCTTGTTCTATTTCCGAGATCCTCAAAGCACTCAACTAAAACAAGTATTCAATGAGAACCTGAAAGGAAACTGCTGTAAAATTTGACAAACATAGAGTTCAGGGTTATAGTATACTTACATTCCACTATTGGTTTGATT
>BMAW01089577.1:50408-75313 GCA_019974015.1 Nephila pilipes
TTGATAGTATTGACTAGCTAAGAAAACCAACTGTAATTCAATAATATGAAGAGTATTATTCAAATACTATGTACAACTTTTGTCTCATGTCATAAATGCATCGTAGAAACTACAACATAATAATAAATGTATGATATTCTATCTCATTTAGTTATGAGTGACTATCACACTAACAATTATTATGATAAAAAATAACAGGCAAAGTTTTTGCTGAACTTTTTAATGACATGATTGTAATATTTATTATTATATAAATAATTGGTCTACATGCAAAGTCCCATTGACTGCGAAAATTGATGCAAAAATTAGACTAACTATTTCCAGTCCAATTACATTCACCAATAATTTTTGGTGAATATTTTTCTGGTTAGACCAAAATGACTGGAGGGACTTAATGCATGTACCTAATAGTAAAAATACTTCTAAACATTCTTTAATCAACCAGATGTCAAATAAATTTAAATATTATATGTCTTATGATTATTAATTAATAACAGAATATCTATTTTTAAGAAAAATACCTTAAAAAAAGTTACCCAGTCCACATCTAATATTCAATCTCATTAACATAATTAAAAAAAGATCGTCAAAAAAATCAATAAGGACAGATGTAGACATAAATATTTGGCTACTGATGTGTTAAAGCGACCATGGTGAAAAGAAAATTAAATTTCGGGAAAATCAGAATTTGCCTAGAAAAAAAATCATTTTGAAAACACAATTAAATAATTAACTATGCATACTTTACACACTGGTTATCATATATGAAAAGGAAAAAAAAATCACAAAAATGACGATAACTCAAAAAGTAATGTGTAGAATATAATGTAACTTATACACATTATACAACACATAAGAAGGTATAAAATAACATAAAAAGAAATCACCAGACAATTATGCTGCTATAGAAATTAGCATATGTATACAATGAACACGAGATGTGTCAGTTTTGTATACGAAAAGTACCATTAATATAGGGTATGATTCTCTCGAGAAGCAATAAAGCACATGCAGCGATGTGTGATGCTCTGAATTATACAGTCTATTAATTCTGTAGGAAGTGTAAGTCATTGCTCTTCCAAGACAGTTGAAAACATGGCTGGGGTCCTAGGAAGGGGATTGAGAGCAGCTACATGTTGTCCTAGAACATTCCAAACATGCTCAATAGGGTTAAGGGCCGGTGATCGAGCTGGCCCACTGCATGCGCTGAATTGTTTCCTGCTCAAGATAAGTATCCATGTGAGTACTACAAGTATCCATGTCAGTACTACAAGTTAATAATGCAAGTACACCCTGTGTGGTCTTGCATTATCAACTTGTAGTACTATTGCCTCAGCATAAGGGCACACATAAGCATCCAGGATGTCATCTCTATAGGCATAAGCATTAACATTTCCAAGAGAAAATACATGGAGCTGCCTGATCTGTATGCATCCCTTTCACGGATGTGTGATAGATGAAAATGAGTTCCAGGTTCTCTCCAAATGAAAATAAGCCTACTATCATTTGGAGGCTAAACCTGGACTCATTCGTAAAGAGAACAGCCCTCCATTCATCATGTGTCCAGTGGACATGTTGATGTGCCCACTGCAAATGTTCCTGCCTATGGTATGATGTGCGTGGGGAGCAAATGGCTGGTAGCCTCACATAAAGACCACGTCTGTGAAGTCTGATGCATGGTTGACCTCGATACCAACCTTCTGGAGCTTGCAGCAAGGAAGGATCTGAGTTCAGCTGGAATTGCGTCTCTATTCTTTCATGTACATAATGACAAATATCCCTTATTGGTACTCGTGATAGCATGTGGCTATCCTTGGCTGAACTTTCTGGATGCCGAATCCGTTGTTAGAAATTGTTGCCAAAGTCTATGAATTACAGATGGACACTCATTCAGCCATCTAGCCACTTTTATCTGACTTTGTCCAGCCTCTAGTCTCCCAATAACTTGCCATCGCAGTTCTTTGGTCAAATGATGCCTGGAGGTCAAAGTTACACATACAATTTCCCTATACCATATTTCTAATCTAAGACATGCAGCAACAACTACCACCTTGCTTAGTGACATACATTTTTATGCTCCTCACAAATGGCATATTCTGACTGCAGTGCCACTATTTTGCATATCATTCAGCTCCTTTTACTTAACAACATATTCATATTTCATTGAGATTGGCTTAATTTTGGGCGAGTTATCAAAAATTTTGTGATTTTTCCTTAATTTAAGATAACTAGTGTATATTATGTATTTAGTTATTAAAAAATCACAAGAACAAATATAACAAAGAATAAATTTATATTTTTATTTTCAGAAAAATTGCTCTTGTGTGAAAAAGATTCATAAAAATGGAAGAGATTTACACATTTCAAAATAGAATAGTAACTGAAGTTCATCACTTATGTTTTATTTCTTTCCCTTATATACTGAAGCATACAAGTAATTAGAATGGAAAAGAAAATATTTTAACATTTTAATATTAAAGGAATTAGAAAGTTAAAAAAAATAATAATAATTGTCAAATGACAATAAAAAAAATATCAGAAAAAAACTACAATTAAATATGATTATTTTAAATTATTGATAACTCCAAAAACTTGAATATTAAAAAAACATAAAACAATTTTCCATTTGCTATGCAATCACACATTTTTTGAGAAGATGCAATTTTATACTGCATTCTATTCCATGTAAAGCAAAGTTATAAGTTTGGTATATTCAGCTAGATACTTTAGACAGACTTTTTAAAATATAAGAAGCAGAACAGTTTGATGTTAATGCATCATGGTAATTAGGCATATGATTTTAATTCGGTGATTTTTGACCTGTTAATATAAAGGTAGCTACAAAGTAGCATAGTTTTCATGCTTAAAAAAATTGCTGTTTTATGCAAATCTGTGTTACACATAATAAAGAACTAGAGCATTATGAGAATTGATTCCTAAATATTGAGGAAAAAATTATTTTTTTCTTATAATTAGGAGAAATATATTTAATTACAGAAGTTTCATTATCTAGTATACATTAATACATAAGTATTATGTATTAATATGTACACTAACACATAATAAGGGGAGGACATTTTCTTTTTGACAAGATATACTCATTCTTGAACTTTTTTTTCTTTCAGTGAAAAGATCCTCTTTTAGGAAATATAACCCCTTCTGTTCAGCTATGTCTAGGTCTTATTTCATGCTTTTTAGAGTTAAATGCTTAAATTATTCTATGTTATAGAATGCTGTGGTGTATGAGAGTATGGTTGATTGATTTAATGGTATAAAGGATATTATTCTTGCCCATATTACACAAAGGATATTATCCTTGAATGAAGATTTTTTCTAATTCTTGAAACAATGTCAAAACAAAAACAAGTGAGAGAAGTGTTGCATTGTAAGGGAAGGGGGTAACTGTATATATTTGTATATTTTTCCTTTCTTCAACTTTTTTGTGGCATACTCGGAAGTTCTAAAACTGAACAAGCGAAATTTGAACAGAGCATATCTATTCTAACAGTTGGTTTGCTAATACAAAAACTTGAAAAAGCTGACTTCAAGCATAGAACTATTAATTACAAATATTACTTCATAAATTTGAATATTGGCAATTACAGGCAACAAGAAAAAATAATGTAGAGATCTGTACAGCAGCACAGTAAAATGCACAGAAGAATGACCCTACACCATCTTTGACTAGCAGAATTTATAAGACACAAGATCAAGAGAATAAAGTTAACAGCTACTTGGAGTCTATTTTAAATT
The DNA here is from genome assembly GCA_019974015.1 of Nephila pilipes. Taxonomy (NCBI): domain Eukaryota; kingdom Metazoa; phylum Arthropoda; class Arachnida; order Araneae; family Nephilidae; genus Nephila; species Nephila pilipes. The sequence continues at coordinate 54,162 of BMAW01089577.1, forward strand.
CTATTAGAATAAATTTCTACTCAAAGAAAAAAAACACAGACTCATGATTAAAAGCATGCATATTTTTTAAAAAAATTATTAAAGTGAAATCGAAACTAAAACTATGCATGCAGAAATATATAAGCATGTAATAAATAACATTTTATTTAGTAAATCATTTTTCCTTTTTCTTTTTTGGAAGAAAATCATCAAATTTCACTAATAAGGTTACAATAATACACAAGTACTCTGTTTTGTTTCAATTCTAATACATTTTAATCATTAGAAAAATTTGTACTTCCCTGTTATGGCAGCCCCAAAGATGAGACACCAAGGAAGATTGTATTGTAAGGTAGGTTTCAAGAGTTTGGAGACAACCTTGGCATAATCATTTTTTGACAGAGGCTGTCATAACAAAGAAGTACCAAAAAAGTTTGTCTTTTTAAATTTTTTTAGTTGTAATTGTGAAAAAAATATGGCAATGAAAAGATTAAATTTAGATACTAAAGTGCTACTACTTAACTACAATATTATGATAAAAATAATTTTACTAAAATCATTTCAATCTTTGTCTTCAAATTTAAGATGAGATCATTTGGATGATGAAAAATAATTTGTTTTTAAAAATATTAAAAAATTTTGATTGATCAATAAATTAAAGCTACTATAATTCAGTACTTTTTCGTTATAACCATGCCATGCATTTAAAAGACAATTGGCATATTTTAGCTTGTTTCTTTCTACACAATTAGTCTTATATATAGCTACTTTTAACTTTTTGTTCTATTTCATATAAAAAAGAAACATAAAAAGGCTGATTTCAAGAAAAAGGCAGTTATATTTATTCCATTCAAATAACAAATAAAAAAAAAGAAAATTTTGGGAACATTTAAATTAAGAAGACATTAAGCAGTACACATAAATTTTAAAATGAGATTTAACATGGCAGAGCAAAAATTCCCTTTCAAATTCATCTGACACTATATGAATTTTATTAAAAAAGAGTTCTAATATTAATGGACAAAGCCTATTTGGCATTCATTCAGCCATTCTGTACTATCCAGCAGGAATTCTATTGATTGTGTAAATATTGAGTTTCCGGATAAAAGAAATATGGTAAGAATAACTAACTAAAACGTATTTTATTTCCAGCACTTGTTTGCAAAATGCTATGAACATCAATTCTTTGAACCATAAGTAAATGAACTGTGCAGCAGTAACAAAAAGGCCCACAAACTACATTAGTGTAATAACATCTTTCTCTTTGTTACTAGAAAACAATGCTACATAGACATTTTGGCTTCCAATCATCATGGCAAATCAGAAATTTTAAAGTCCATTACAAAAAAATGCAGTGTTATCTTAACAGAAAAGTTAAATAGATATGGTTAACAATATATTTACAAATATTATTAGGAAAGCCAAACTGATGATGGAAAAAGAAAGTAAGTTTCTGAGGACCAGAAAGGTTCCAAGTGGCATGGGTATAATGGAAAAAGAATCATTGTAGCAGCAGAGAGTACAATTTTATATAATATGTTGCTTGCTCAAAGACGAATTAAGGTATCAAACAGTTACTGCAAGGAATTATTTTGAATCTATAGGAAAATAAATTATACGTTTCTGTTAGATGATATTTGAAATTTTCTTATCTCAGAACTCACCTCATTTAGGTATACATGAAATAACCCCCCAACATCATATTTCACAGCAGTTTTTCTTTAATTCTTTGGTACTTTTCCATTTCGCCAGCGAAAATCTCACCAAGCAGGTTTTATTGGTGACAACATACAGTTTACAAATGTTCCATTTGGCATTGGTTGTATAATTTTTGGCAACTTTATCACTTGCACCAAGATATGGAAAAATACCAATTCTTCTTATTTTTTGACATTTTTATAGATAGTTTTACTTTTAAAATACTTCTGTATTTAAATGTTAAGACTTTTATTTTCATTCAAATTAATCTTGTTTTTATTTCTTAATTTAATTCTTAGGACACTTTCACCCCAGAAGTTAATCATTTTTTGATGTATTTATTTAAATAAAACATAAATAACTATTCCCAATTTCAATTATTTTTTCCCCTTTTTAAAAATGTCATTGTACAATGCAAATTGTAAATCAAAATAATTTTTACTATCAATAACTTGCTAAATTAATTATTTTTCTTTTTCAATTAAATCCTTCAACATGAATTTTTTTTACCAAACTTTAGTTTTGATTAAGTTCTGAAATATATATAAATTTCTTCCATTCTCATGAAGCCATTTCATACTAATAGTAGTCAATAGGCAGCAAAGAATGAATTTGTATTTTTAAATTATGTTTATCCTTGTAATTTCTTGTGTATTGAACATGTCCAATCAAATCTTTAGTGGCTTTTTTAATTGATTTAACCAATATCATTTTTCTAGTTCTATGTCTAACTTTACTTTAGCTAAGGTGGTTAAAATGCACTAGTATTGGAAATAATCTTCTTGTTCTTTGTCTAAGATATTTAGTTACTGAAAATATTTTAAGTTTTTCTAAACATTTTTTAAGAAAATATAACAATTTTCAGGACTTTCTTAATCTGTTTCCGATTTAAAATATCAGTAATCGAATATTATTTAATCCCTGAACTCTAATACATAAATAAAATAATTGAAAATTGTTATTCGTGAAATAGATAAGAATTTATGAACCTAATTTATTTTTAATTCATAATAATTAAAAGGAAATAAAAGGATGTGAAACAGAGATTGCTTAGACTCAATTACTTGAATCGAATAACATCAGCAATTTAGGAAAGCATCATCAATATTTAAGAAGTTATATATTTATATAAATTTTATATTAATAAGATAAAGCTTACATTGTTCAAATATTTCAACAGGAATGTGTACACCAGAATAAGAATAGTTTACTCCTTTTCTGAATTTTTCACTGTATACAAGTCTACGATCATCATCTTCAAATTCTTTCAATTTCACAAAATTCACATCTGCCAGCTATCAAAGACAAATTACATGAAAAAATAAATATTTTACAATAAAAAAAAATGCAAAGCCTCAAAATACTATTTACAGCAGAGATCTTTGCAACAGAGATTTTAAATAGATTATGGAGTGAAGGTACAATTACACCAATTCATTCCTCATTTTTTTAAAATAAAGAAGGGGGAGGGGAAGAAGAAGAAAATTTAAGACATTTAAAATAGTATTCTTTGGTTACACATTAATATTTAATTGATTTGAGGAAATTTTTTTTCTCTTCCTTTATATTGTTCTAAAAATAAAAACTTATTTTCCCGAAATTAAACATAAGTGTGTGTAGACAACATATAAAGTGTTTTTTAACTACAATTATGAACTTACAATATTTCCCAGCCACATTTTAACAGACAAAAAAAAAAAAAAAAAAAAAAAAAAAAAAAAAAAAAAAGGAAAGAAATATAATTCATACAAGGTTTCAGTTTTTCTATTGCTAAAATTCTGATTACATTCACAAATTTTGTAAATATTTCAAACTAAAACTCAAAACTGGATGGAATACTACATTTTGTGCTCAAATCTGCAAAATAATATTTAAAAAAAAAAATTATTTTAAAACACCTCTTTTTAACTTTTTAGCAGTTTAGTTTCTTGGAAGTTTGGCTTTCTCTCAAAAGATTTTTTTAAAATCACAAAATAGTTAAAAAATATGAACACAAATTTCTTCTTTTGAGAAGAATAAATTCATTACTTTCTAAAATAAAGGAGGAATAAAATTAAACCAAAACTTTATTAAAATCAATAAAATTATATGCTTGTAATGGGAATCATGTAAACAAAACTTGATACAAAGCATTTCCTTTCCTTATATTTTAATCCATTAAAACAGATGTTCTTCACGTTCTTACAAGTTAATTCTAATGTTCATTAATACTGATAAGTTAAAAGAAACCAAACTATTCATTAACTTTCTAATTTATTATGCAGTATGTTTTAAATTGTATTAGAAAGAGCTTAATGTGAAATGCTAACAACTTTTCATATGTGGTAACAAATGATTTAATTCACATAAATTATATATTTATTTTAAAACCATATGACATATTTTTCACACTTATTTATTTTTTATATAATAATAGTTTTTATATTAAAAAAAGACCACTACTTACTTTTATTGAGTTATCATATTTGTATGTTTTCACTTCTTTTTCTGCATGCGCAACCAAATTCTGGAAACAGAGAAATGTGTTACTAAAAAAATACTACATATTAATTTTTATGTTTAACCATGAGTCTAGTAATATCAATTTACATTGGAGACAAATAAATATTGTTACCTCCAAAGCTTCCATTTTTTTTTCTAAAGTTTGCGTGATATCTCTAGACATTCTATGGACTAAAGCAAGACCATCAACTTTGTGTAATTTGGCTCTTCTCAAATCATCATAAGTCTAGTTTTAGAAAATGGAGACACATTTAGAATGCAAAATTAGAAAGAAAATATTTTGAAAAAATTTACCGAAAATTACTAACAATAAAATTAAAATTTATTTATGAAAAACTCATACCTTTTCTAAATTTTTTATTCCTGTGAATTTATCCAAGTCTACAAGCAAGCGCTCCTGGAATGATTCTGCCCATTTTGAAATTCTAAATAAAATTTTATACACACACTAATTAATTGAAAGTTTCAAAACTTGGGGGCGTAGTTTACTTTAAAAGTATAATTACTTTTTCTTACTCAGAAACAAAGTAAAAATGAAAGGAATATTAAACATGAAAAATTAGGAAAATTAATATATAAAATTTATCAAAACAAATTTTCTCATCAGACATTAATATACAGATAAAGTTGATGAATAAACAACATTAATACGAATAGAGGGGCAATAAATGTAAAATAAATTTCCCTCATTGCGCAGATATTGCGAAATAAAGAGGAACAGAGAGCTAGCTGTAAGGAGCACCAAGAGCAAAATTTCTTAAAATCCGAATAATAGCACCCAGTATGGACTTAGATTCATGGGAAAGTTAATAACTTACACTTCTCTAGTTGGAAAAGCACCATAAGCATGTATTTGTACAAAAATTGCTAACAGAAAACATAAAATTGCAGTGGCGACTAGCCGCAAATGCTTTCCGCTGGTCGCCATTACGGCAACTTGCGGGTAGGAGGGGTTGGAGAGGTTGGAAGCCTCGTTACCATGCGATATCACGTGATTTACGCAGCATCCCTGTGTGGGAGGCTAAAACGAAACTGAAACTTCGCGCCGCAGATGAAAGCGAAAAAGGTATGCTCGTCTGCGAGCAGCAGGTAGTTGAGCAAAGTAAAAAAGGAAAACGAACCTGAAAAATTTCAAAGGATTTGGGGTCTCTTTTCGGAATAATCTGCTTCAATGAAAGCGCAAGCCATAAGATAAATTAAAATTGTGTTATCTTATACCCTCATCATTTTGTACGTTGTTTTCAAAACTTTTTTAAAAAGTTAGTGTACAATTTTTCATAATTCATAAAAAAGAGAATTTTGTAATCATTCGGGCAAATGTAATATTTTGAAAAGTTATATTTTCCTTCAGTTTACTTCATGTTTAGTTAAATGTCTTGGTTATCTGAGAGGGAAGGTAGTAATAGATGGAAAGAAAAAAAAATTCCCCTTCACTATTGTTATGATTTATGTAATCGTGTACTATTATTGTCAAAAATAAAAATAAATGCAGTTTAAAATTTTGAACAACCGTTCAAAAATATAATTATTTAATAATATATTTCCAAATTTCATGAAAACTCGAAATTGCTCCGAATAAAAATTTGAATAGTTATGATTGAAGATAGTTAAAATTAATAAAACTACTGTTGATTAACTTTCTTCGAATATAAAGACGACAATAAGATTTTATACGCATGAGTTTTTTTTATTTTTTTATTTGTCGAAAACGTTTTTACTGGTAATTAAAGTCTCAGCCATAAATCAATATTGTGTACTTTGAATAGTGAATACAGTTGATTTTGAACTAGAGTATTTAATTTGCTGAAACTTTTGAAAGATCCATTTATTTAATATTTATTAATTCATGACAAATATTAGATAAAATTCACTGATGATCATTTGTAAGTACCTTTTAGCCCCTAAACATTACAAGACGATAAATAACATAACAGAATGATACTTTTGTATTTTCTAGATTTTTTGCTTATCTGTCTAATAGTAATTACTTAAAACGAAATTAACTCTTAACAAAATATTGTAACAGTTTAAGAAGAAATCAGTATAATTTATTGTTATAAAATACATGGTACTAAATAAGAGATTTTCACAATTTTAAATCATTATTTAAACATTTTAAAGCTATAAAAATATTTATTTTAGTGAAAGTAAGTTCCAACATTGTATGAAAAAGAATTTTATTTATGTTCCATTTAAAAAAATTTTTGATCATGAAATATTTGGATTAGTTGATTAGTTGTGATAATTAATTCGAAACAGTAAAAACATACCCACACAAAATATAATTTGCACCTAAACTTTTATACCATTCCAGCTAATTTTTATTTAATTCTTTAAAGGATTTCAAATAAAGAGTAAAGGTAAATCAAAATAATTATATGAATGCAAATAAATATTTTATCAAAATTATATAAGAATAATAATGTAAGCGCTGTTTTATAAATCTTAAAATATGTCACAGATGAATGTTTTTAATCGGCAATTCATTTTTTTCCTTAATATCAAATGTTTCGAATTCAATTCATTTAAATAATTTTTTTCTAGTTGCCTTTTTAAAGCGCAAATTTTTCATAATTCAATTTTTTTTGCAGTAAAATACTTATATTTAAATGTTATCCAAATGAACTAAATTATATAAAATTTAAATATATTTAGTAAATTCTCAAAATGTTAAGTGTTTGAAAATTTCAGAGAGAGAGAGAGAGAGAGAGAGAAAGAGATCACACTCACATAATTGGATTATATAGAGCAAAAAGTTATGTCCAATATATATTTATTAATAAATCTGCACTTATAAAGCTTTTGAGCTGTAAAACTAAAATTTTGAAATGTTATATATTTTATGGTTACATTCATGCGTTAAAAGATATTTTTAAAATGTGATATTATAGTCTTAGAAGACAGAACGAAAGGTAAAATAGCTTTGTGGAAAGAAAAACAGGGATATTTTTCTTTGCTATCGTTACTTTCAACATTAAACTGGCCCTTATGAATATTAAATACTGGGGAAAACAGATTTTGATAAATATCATGGCTAAAAAAATTTTTCCAGTATGTGTAATTTTATGAATGTTTATCTTAAGTAAAAAAAGAAACTTATTTACAGATTTCAAATATAAACAGTATTTCATTCTTTTTCGTACTCATATTTGTGCAAAATTCTAAAGAATTACGTTCTATATAGTTTGGATTTTCATAAAGAACTTCAAACGTACAAAAGTTCAATTACATTCTAATATAAAACGTTACTTGATTTTCAACAGCTATTCGATTTTAAGCCCTAGATATTAACTTCAGGTACTAATTGTGATGCTTTTCTAATACAGTGTGGATGAATATCATTTATATACAGTGATCTCCAAAATGAACTATACACCCTTACTCACTTTCTCTTTCTTAGATGTGGAAAACTATATTATTCAACACTCCTTTAAGTTTAATATTCATAAGAAAGATAAAATACACATTGCAAATTATATTAGGTTAAGAAACAAAAATGTAGAATCTATAATATTTTAATTACCTCAATTTTTACGTTGAAGTTAGTAATTTTCTTAGTCACAAAATTGAGAGTATATATACCCTATATAATTCCTTAATGGGTTTGAGAAACATAAATATTTCGTTTCATATTATTTTGCATTCAGAGCACCTTTCAAATGGTGTGAATTGATTCGAAAAGATTTGTGCTGTTTCTCTGGATACTTTCCTCCATTATTCTGGTAGTACTGTTTGTAAGTGTCATTTTCTCCTAATATTATACATTTCAATAGATTTTTTCAAATCAGACCACAAGTCTTCCATCACAATGTGATCAAGAGATTTTGGTGATGTACGCAATTGCATTTTACCATCGTACAACAACCGTAACTTGACAATTTTAGCTGTCTGCTTTGGGCTCGTTACCTTGTTGAAATACAAGTATATTGTGTCCCTTAACCTAATTTCTTGACACTAACAGTTAAACTATTATCGATATATTCAAATATTTCATTTTATCCACGATTCCGTCAATAAAAACGGATTTTCCTTTTCCCTTTGCAGAGATATAACACCATACAAGAATCGAACCACAACTATGCTTGACATGAAGGATGGTGCATTTGAGTAGTTCAGAGTTAGACATCCGCTAAGCATACCACCACTTCTGAAAAACATTGAATTAGCTTTTTTACTATATTTATATTAGAATTTGAAAATTTAGGATTCTAAGATAAATCGTAACAAATGTAATCCCTTCCCCCGCCTTTTTTTTTTTTTTTTTTGCTTTGGAAATGAAGGGTTTTCTACTATCAGCGAGACACTATTATACTTTATTCTACGAGGAGTTTTTCAAATTGTTTCCTAAGCATCACATATTCTCATTATAGTAGAAGTAGATGCTGCAGCTTTTACAATGTTTGTTTTAGGATTTCTTCATAATCCTCGAATGATGTATATTTTGGTCGTCAAACTGAAGATTCGTTTTCTCCCTCTTCCAGGTTTAATTGGAGTTTGACCAGTTTTTTTTAATACTGCTGGGTAATTTTTTTTGTACCCATCCATGATTACGTTGAATCTCCTTGACAATTTTTCGAATTTCAATATTAGTTTCAGTTCTTATGCTTATATTCACATCTAAAGAAAAAAAAATTCTCCTAAAAATCAAATATTAGTATCTTAAGGAAACAAACTGCTATATTGACTCAATACAAAAAAAATGTAATAATAAAATAACTTTACTTTGTAAAATTCTTATTGATTCTAAATTTTTGTTTCTTTGTCTAATATATTTTTCATGTGTATTTTATTGTTCTTATAAAAATTAAAGTTAAATAATAGTTTTTAATCATACTGTTTTAGTCCTTTGAATAAGTTAGTGGAAAGTATAAACTTAGCTATGGGAGACAATTTATCATAAACTAATTAAAGAATTCAACATTGTAGAAAAAAGCATGTTTTAAAAGAGCGCACTTCCAGCGATGTGTTAAACTCTCAGAGTAAATGAGTCAACAACAAAAATGAGCAATTGGAACAAGTAATGCAAAAAAAAAAAAAAAAAAAAAAAGCCCCGATGTTGCAGCATTGGAGGTAATTAAAATTGTTGATCAACATCCAAATCTCTCAAGTTAAATTTTTTATAAGACCTTCAATATTCAGTTACAATCTAGAAAGGTGTTAAAGACACGAGACTCACTCATAATGTTAAATACATTTCTAAAACCTTTTTCATCTAACAGCTTAACAACAATCAGGATAACAGGATTTGTCAAGAAATGAATTCAAGAACAGATATAAAAACTAATTTTAAAAAATTGTTTAATAAAAGAGGATTTTTATGCTGGTAATTTAAAACGGAAGACTTCATAAATAAAAATGAGTAATAATATATACAATGCATTACTAAGTTTTTCTCAAAATTTTTTTACTGGATTAATTGATGTTGCATAAATTAAAACAGAAAAGTGGATATCGAGAAATGAATTTCAACAAAATTAAGCTTGCAATTATGGTACCAATGCTTGTCGATAAAATGACCAGTGATCATGTCCACAAAGCTCATGACCAGCGTTGTTTTCGTCAATTTTTAAAAAGAAAAAGTTAATGTTTTGTCACATGGCAAGTCGCAGTCTGGAGTTGAACCCCTCTTTGGGGCTTATCTCAAAATTTATGCTAAGAATGAACAGTTTTCATCCGTCCATGAACTAGAAGTAGTCATAGTAAAAGAATGGCACAATATTTCTGAAACAGAACTTAATCACGTGGTGATTTCAATGAAAAGCAGAGACAGGAAAAATGGGAGACCAATATCATATTAATTTTGATACTTTTCTGTTTTTAGACAAGTACTCTTATAATTTGTTATCAGCAGTTTTCATTTAATTTTAATATTTTTATCAATAATTTTAATATTTGTGTTAAAAATTAAGTTAAAAAATTTTTAACTTAATTATTTGTACATTATTCAAAATTGTTGACAAACTTATTCATAATAAATATGTTGTAATATATTTAATTTGTTTAGATTATATATGGAACCTTTATTTGTTTCTTAGTTTTCAAAATTAAAATGGTGTTATAATTTCGTAAAGGACTTTATTACTTATCTGATAGTTCCTAACCGATCCGAGTCAGCACCAAAATTCTGCGCTGGATCCTACAACGCTTTGTTCATAGGTGACTATTCCATACAAACGTTGAATCAGTGAATCCTTCTTTTTATTGGAGTAAGTGAATGCTTATCTTTGTGACTTTATTTGATTGGTTATTTGGTTTTATGGAGCATAGAGTAACAAAAACTATTATCCCTTTTGTGACATTTCAATTTATTATTAATTGTAATTCTATGTATTGCAAGTGTAAGGAATTTGGCAATAACTTGATAATTTATTCAAGCAAGCTTATTATTTGGCAATCACTTGATAACTTATTGGTGGATCCAGATGCATAGGCTGTAATGCGATGTTTTTCTCGTACTTAATAAATATATAATTGTTATGAGCTGTAGTGTGTTCCATGAGTTTTTATGTCCAATATAAATTTCACATAACATGATACAATCTTTAATTATCTAACTTCTAATCTCTTCCTCTTATCGCCAAATCTATTATTAAATTCTTCATTGTAATAAATACAATCAGATCAATTTTATTCACTTCAAGATTTTTATATTAATTTACAAAAGTCACGGAATATTTATCAGAAGAAATTTTCAAATGAAATAATACCATATAAAAGTCCAAAAGGTTATTTGAAAGAAAAAACGCGAAAGAATCCCGTCATAACTTAATTTGAAAAATTTTTACTTAAAAACTATTAAAAGTACTTTTATAAGTCTTCAGTATCGATGGAATTGAAAGGGTCTTCAAAATCATATCTATAAATTGAGTAAATATTTATGTTTTGGATGAGTTAAAGATATATTTACTATTTTTAATAATATCTATTATTGAGGTTATTGATTATATCTTCTGAGATTGAGATTGTAGAATTCTACCATATTTTGTAATACATGTATAATAATTATTTGTAACATTTATGAATTTAATAGCAGTGTTATGAAACTTGAGAGCTAAAAATATGAAGATATTTAACATTATTTATTCGAATACCCTTGTCTTTTCATAGAAAGTAATAAGTCTAATAATATTTAATTAATATCAGTGAGACTAATATTAGTTTTAGCTTAGAGAAAAGCATTATTATTTTCAAAATGTATATTTAGCATTTGAATGTACTAATATTTGCAAATACTGGCATACTTTCCAGAAATTTTATTTAATATCCTGTAATATAATTTTTTTGTACATCTCTAACGGACTACATAGCATCCTTAAATTTGCTTAAACCTAAATTTTTGAAACTAAATTTCATAATATCTTTTTAATGATATTGTATTTAAACCTTTTGAGAGTCTCTAACGGTGAATCATATTTATTAGCTGTAGGAGTAATAAAGTTCTGGATATCATTACTTATCTGTTTCCTATTTATAAGTTATTTGAAAAATCTCAAATCAATATTCTATACCATTATGAGTGATATTTCTTAATGCTTTGTCTTTTAACTATCTTCAAATTTCCTGTAATAACATGTTAGTGATGATCGTTAATAATATTTTTGTAATCATTACATTTACAGCTTAGTACATTCTGTAAATCCATTAATTGAAAATAATTCTGCCCATTTTTCTTCTGTATCTGAAGACTTTTAAATATTAATGATTTTAACAGGAAAAAGATAAAAATATTGTTAAAATGATTATTATTAAAAGAGTTTTTCACAAAATGCGGTACTTCTTAAAATATTTATTACTGTAATTATCTTTATCATTCATTTTAAGTTAAAATTAACGGCTAAATAATTAGTAATACTCTGAATTATATATATATACCTTTGCTATTCCACTATTTCTAGTAACATATTATTATTACTATTTTGATAAAAATATTCTTTGTCTTTTTGTTTCGTTGTCTGCAGGGGTAATCCTATTAAAGTACAAGACAATAAACCCATATGGATGTATTGTGTTAGAGTAAATAATATATTGATTCGACCTCAATAATCTTTTCTTAAAATTAGGTATTATTAATGATAGAGAGTTTATATTTTCGAAATCATGTAAATCAAAATATCCTACTTTAATTTTATAAGAGGTTTTTTTTTATATTGTTATCATTTTTAGTGCTATGTCTATGTCGAATAATTATAATATTGATATAATTGAAGGCTTGTCTTATATATTTAAGTTGACGCTACTTATAAATCATTAGATACATAGAATCAAAAGCTTTGCTGAAAATAAATTTGGAATTTTTACCATATTGTTCATTACATAACACAGTACATGTTTTGTGTCTAATATTATTACAATTTTTATATCTCAGTTTAGTATTACTTTTTATGTGTGCGGTCATTATGTAGTTTATTTTGATTATTAATATTTTTTTGCCCGAATTTCCTATCCTGAACATATTCACATGTTCTTTTGGTTGATGTATTACACAGTTACTATTGTATCTTGATATTCCAAATTATAAATAATGTAATTTTCATTTTGTTGACAATCATTATAAAAATTATCAAATGTTGCGTATTTACCATGTAAACTAATACAAGCGTTACTTGAACTAATATGCAATTCTTGGCCTTCTTTAAACACTGCCTCTGTATCGATGCAATCATAAACAAGTATTCTCATCATTAAATCACTAATATAATATTGTCATCAAATCCTTACTAAATCATTGAATTTCAAGTCGTGTAACAAGAATAACCAAGTATTCTAATTACTTATAGTAGAAAGAACTGTAAAAAATACGGCACCTTCAAAATGTATCAAAAAACACAGAAATGCTGTAAAGCGACATTTTTACCATTCATAATTTGATAAAATTTCAAACGCATAACATGCTATTTATATTGTCTTCCACATATTCAAATCTAGCAATTACTTAAATTGTTTTTGTTTAATTTGCCTCTTTTTTTATTCAATAAAGACTCATTCTTTCATGCGAACAAAAGGAAATAATTTTAAAGACACGAAGAGTGAGGACTCAGTTCTCGTAACTAAAAATTGCTATTGAAAATATATATTTATTCGTCCTCAATGAGAAAAATGTATTAGAGCACTCTTGGTTTGTTCCAAGTGTAATACAACTAAGCGTTAATTATATCTTCCCTTTTCTCACCATCATCAAGTTTCTTTTCTTTTTCTTTTGAAATTGAGTGATCCCCTATTTAGCCGAAATGAATCATTATTAGGACGAATTCATTCATTCATAAGTAAGCCATTCATTAAAAACATTTTCTTGGCGTAGGTATTTTTCAAAGTATCAGGACCTCATTATATTTCCGACAATTTATAGAACTATAGAATGAGCAAAGAGAAATAAACCCGGCATTAGAAAAGATTAGAAAGTAACAAGAATTCCTAGAGTTCAATTAATTGAATCTCGGCTATAGTATTTAAGTCGTATGTATTGATTTTTCTTGGAATGAGAGATTCAGGTTTAGAATTTCCTTGAATAATTAAGTTAGAGGCTCTTAATACTTTGGAGTCGGGAATTCTTAATACTTTGGAGTTTCTAACACTCACTCTCTCTGACTGCGTTCACTAATATAACTAGCATATTTGTATATTTTATCTATATTTAGACTCCAGTAGTTGATTCATAATTGGGGATGTTTCTTCAGTCGAATCGTGAGTTCGAGTCTTGATGACGATAAAGACTTGTGGAGAAGACAAACTGTTGCGCATTAAACCTATTAAGGCTCAAAATCCTCACACTTGAGTGGTGTGGAAATTTGCAGAGTGGTTTGCCGGCTCAGGTGTAGACCACGTCACTTTACAATGGTTCAAAATTACGTGATCCGTCGCCAATAGCTCTCAAATTGCTTCCAAGTACGTCAAGTAATAAAAAATTAAACCCATTTTTCGATTTAAAAACCAGTATAATATTTTTTTTTCTATCAACATTAATTAATTTCTCACTGCTTTTTTTATGTAATTATTAAAAACTAAGTTCTCTATTATATAAGATTTCCCTACACTTTATGACATGGAATTTTCTAGATAATCTGCCTTTTCTGGATCGAGGAAGAATATATTTTTTGATATGATATATACTACACAGTCTAATGACGTCTTTCAGATTTAACAATGATGATCATTTAAAGCTTGGGGAGATCTAACGTTTTTAATTATTTTGTGCTCCTACGACTATCTTTCGATTTATCTTTCGACTTTATAATCGATTTATACTAAATAATGTTAGGTAAAAATGGCATTGATGTTTTTTTTACTTCAACCTATTCTGTTGTGTGTGCGATATGATCTCAATTATAATTCATTAACTTTACAATAACCCTTCTAGAGTCTTTTAAAATCAAAAGGAGTTAAACTTCATCCTTTCTCTTTTGTTTTTAGTCCTTACGATGGCGTGGTATGGAAGTTTGAAAGTATTGTATCAGCTTAGTGTCCGTAACCTTCCCTTGATCGTGGTTCAAAATTTGTATGGCCTGTCGGTCATAGCACACACGTTGCTTCGTTACGAGATGTTAATGAATGAATCAATCAACTGTTCTTTCACTTACTGATTTATGTTGAAATAAAAACCTAGAAAACTGGATAATGGAATTATTGGCAGCAGTTATTTTTACTTGCTTTTGTATTAATGTAGACAATAGCAACACATTTACTACGGACCTTATAAATTGTAGCTACAGTTAGATGACAGGGATGGCAATGAGTTAGCATTTCAGTCTTGCACATTACACTGCATGATTCTAGAAATATTTAACGTACGGCAGCCCCCAGTATTTGGCATGACATACTTAGATGAAGTCAAGATTTTAGCTCAATTAAAACTTAATCCTGGGGAACATTTCATTGTTATTAACTATTGCGATTTGGAAACTTATTTTACAAACCACTTGATTATTGGCGTGAGTAATTGATGTATTACTCACTTTTTTTTATCACAGCCAAATTACCCCATCTTCATCTAATGTAATGTTCTTTCAGCCAAAAATGTTTTCGTTTGCCCGCATTATCACTTCCGCATAACCTGCAATTTTAATTTACAATTTACTCCTTTATGAAATTTTTTAACAAAAGTAAATTTTACGGTGTGAGCGATGTGTGTGCCTCTAAATTAATTTTTAACTCCCTAATTTTTCCCATTTAATCAGCTCTTCTAAATCTGTGACTGGCGACTCCAAACGGGGTTGAAAAGTGATATGTTGGGGTCACGAAAATTTAATTCAAGCACAAATTCAAGAATTTAAAGAAACATTTGACGCAATCCATTTATTATTTTTAATTTAATGTATTACATTTCAAAAAAGCTATTTTGGATTTTAAAACCCTTTTTTAATTGACATCTATATTAATCATCTGACAAATAAAACCCAAGAGGAATTAGGCTACAGAGTGCGACTCAAACTTAAAACTTGAGTTTTTATAAAAATCCTTAAATGTGAATTATAGATCGGAACTAGATCTGAATTTTCCATAATTTTTTAAATAGAATTAAGAGTTCTTCTGCATTCAGCACCCTATACTCACGTGAAAAGATTTTTTTTTTCAGTTTTAAAGCTTATTAAATCCAAATATCGTTCTGCGATGTAAAACGATGAAGATACTTCACGTTGAGCAATATCAAATAATGTACCGAAATTAAATTTCCTATGAAGCAAAAAACAAGCACATCCGTCTTAATAAAACGATATTTCCTTTTATTAATTTTTATACACTTAAAACAAATTCTAAACCGACTTTTTTCATATTTTGCATATATATAGTGACTTCTTCCTTTCTTTTAAAATTAAGATTTTAATAAAACAGGTCGAGGCGAAGTTCAAGTTTAACTGCTGCATTTATTTAAGGTTCGGAGAGAGAGAGAGGCAATAACATAATGATGATAGAGGACAATGTCGGCCAGCAAGCCCAAAGCGAAAGACCATATGAATGCAACAGAAGAAAGAGCCTTTTCACCGTGTATGTTAATTTATAATGGGAATTTTATAGGGACGTTTTTCAATTACATGATACCCACGTGTTCTAGGTGTAGAGATTCCTAAGGACATTAGCTGCAGACAGAAAGTCTAGTAATGATTATTTGTGACAGATTTACGATTATGGGGAAGCGGATTAAATAAATTTTATTAGAGTGTGATCTAATAAAAAGATAATTTGGAATAGTATCAGGAAATAGAAATCAACTTTTTACTTTAGAATTAGAGAATGGGAAAATTAAGAAATCAAATTATTATTCAATGAAACTCTTATTATGAGCACTGTGGTTTATTTGAAGCTATTTATTATTATATATAGCGATTAATAAATACAGACACTCAAGTTTAATTAATTAAGAAAAGTGCAAGTAATACTCACAATACAAATATACGAAGACAGTTGATATCAGTCAGTTTGTGCTCCGTACTTTTATTCCGTAAAAGTCTATAGAAGCGTTATCACAGGCACTCCAAGTAGCGACAACTATTATTTCGGGGAACTTAACCCTCACAGGCTTCTATCCCCTGTGAAATGAGTATAAATGAATGGTGAACTGAACTTTGGTTTTTCACTTGCCCAGAAGTTAATGAGTTATTAATGGTAGAATAATATAAGTTACATTGCAATAGTTTCGAAAGTTAAAGTTTTTATAAAATGCTTCAAAAGTTTTAAAATTTAATAGTTGTAGTGAATAAAATTATTATAGCTTCCCTAATTAATAAAAATTAGATGATTAATCAAAATTTAGATTGATTTGCTTTGAGTATGTTTAGAATATTACAGCAGAAGTCTATTGAGTTCCTGCTTGCTTGCTCGGTCTGGCCGCAGTGAGAGCGCGGTCTGTGATTGGTCGGTGGTGAGGTGAGCTAATTCAGTATATAGATGTGTGTGGGTAGGGGTGAAGGTTTAGTGTGGTGTGACTAGGGGTGACTATGTTGAAGTTTAAGCAGTGGATTTTAGAATATTGAATTATAAAATTAGGATTTCTCTTGGTCTGTGTAGTTGTGGGTTATTTCTGAGTGGGGTGTATTTTTCTATTTCTTGTATGGTTTTATTGTTTGAGGCATCTATTTTTTGGAAGAAGTTTTCAGATAATTTTTTAATAAAATTTTTTAGTGTAGGGAGTTTAATTGAAAATCTAATATCTATGTTTCTCATGTACCAATGGGCTTTTACAATCATTCTTATAGTGGAATTTTGAGATTTTTCTATCATGTCAAAAGTAGTGTTAGCACAGTGTGACCAGACCGGGCTAGCATAGGTTAGGATGGGTCTTAAAATCAGGAAGTAGATAAGCAGTTTATTACGTCTGCTTAAAGCATATTTACGTGAAATAAGGTGAAATAGATTATTTACTGCATATCTATACTGCTTTTTAATTCGTAGTACATGTTGTTTAAAAGTGAGGTTTTTATCCAACGTTACACCAAGATATTTGGTGTTTAGAGACCAGGGTATATAACTGCTGGTATATAGAGACCAGGGTATTGTTTTCCAGAAAAATGTCTGGTTCAATTTTTCTGTAGTTTCGTGAGAAGAAGACGGCCTCTGTTTTGGAAGCATTCAGGGCTATTTTCCGAGTAGAGTACCATACTTCTAAGTTCTGTAAGTGTTCGTTTAGTGCTTGGCCTATGTTTGGTGAAAAATAGTGTCTTGTTAATATCGCTGTATCATCTGCATATATGCATAATTTTGTTTTTGGGTGTGCAGGGATGTCGTTCACGTAGTAGTTGAATAAAGTTGTTGAGAGGATTCCTCCTTGCGGGACTCCAGCTTCTATGGATCTTGGGCTTGAGAGGTTTTCATTGACTGTAACTTGAAATTTTCTGTTTTTCAGATATGAATTAATAATTTTAATAAGGTAGGGAGGGGTGTTATAATTCTTCATTTTGTAGAGTAATCCAGTATGCCAGACTCGGTCGAAGGCTTTCTGGATATCCAGGAAAACCGCGCCTGTGTTTTGGCCTTTGTAGAATCCAGTTTTTATATACTCGATGACTCTGAGTAGTTGGTGGGTGGTAGATAATTTTGGAACAAATCCGTGTTGTTGATGTATTATTATATCATTTTCTTGGAGGAAGTTGGAAAGTATATTGTGTATAATCTTTTCGGCTATTTTGCTTAGTATTGTCCACTCCAGCTCTGTAATGGCGTCTTCCCTCGCAAACGTCTTCTCTCCTCAGTAGCAGCTCTCTCTGGTGGTGAGACGTTCTATGACCGCGTTCTGGGCGATAAGTCTAATTTCATCTCCACAACTGGCTATTTTGACCCTGCTGTCCTCCTCGACAGGAATCTGTGTATCTGAATTTACTTGAAAAATAAACAAAACGAAAGAAAAGAAATTGTACAATAACTTAACAGTAATGGCTTAGAAATCCATTGCCTAAGGTTTCATATGATCGGCGTCAGTAGTCGTTCGCTGTGGTACCTCATGATTTCCAATCTTCTACACTTCTAATCTTTTATGGGAATGAGCCGTCTTTATTTTATAAGGTATGTAAAATTTGGATCTCAGTTTGAGACCTCCACCAAACTGGGTCCTCTGTATGGCGATAATATGACCAACTTGATATTTTGCATGTATCTTCTTTTTCTTATCGTAGACCCTCTTGTTCTTTTATTTGTAAATCAAATTCCGTTTTATTTGGAAGATAGTTATTTGCTGAAGAATTTATATCCCAACGTACTTTGTAATGCGCGTTGAATCAAATAAACAGTCCTTCGTTTCTAATGGTGATCTAATCTGTAACAAAAATAAAGCAAATCCATCTGTTTTATTCTGACTTGACTGATGTTTTACCTCCATTTCTCTTTTGCCTGAACACAATAAATTTTCACTGAACCCGTTCTGGCACTTTTTCTTTTCATTTCCATCCTTTGAACCTTCCAAAAGCATGGAATAAGCTGAAGGTGGTATTATACTATCCACGTGCAAGTTATTATTCAATGATACTTTACTTCTTATAATATTCGATGAACATGGCAGAGAGAAATTAAAATACGCAACGTCAGCTTTTTCTTTTTCTCCAAAACATGAAATTAATGTGAGTTCTCCAATCGAACGTTTATTGTGGAAGAAAGACTTTTTTAATACAATTCACCGTGCACCGCTATCTTCCAAAACTCCTAATTTTTTATCATCTACGAAAATGTCAACATATTTCAATTTATTTTGGGAAATATCTGTTAAAGATGCAGTCGCATTTCCCAACGCTAAATTATTACATCACCATTTTCATTTTCTATCATATTAACACGGTCACTGGATTGATTAATTTTAAATCTTTAGGGACAATTTTTTGGTAAAATGAGATTTATTACATATGAAATACTATTCATGCTGGGCCTATTCATGTTCATCGCGATTGATGGAGGAATATTTTTCACGGCTATTTATTGAAGTTTTTTCCATTATTCATCTTTGATTTCGGTTGTTCAAATGCCTGTTTCCGGATCCTATAGATAATTTAGAATCATATGAAATCTCGCGGAATGATTTGCTTTTTTTGTGCAAAATACAGATCACATTCTCAACCCATATCAAGAGGTTTTAGCCATTTTTCACCAGCTCTTACACAAATATGCGAGAAGGCTTCACGACCCAGAGATTGAAAGACAATCAAGTCGCATAATGATTTAAGTTCAGAAACTTCTCTTAATTTACAATAATATTCAAATAAAGCCAAAAGTCTGGATAAAAACTGAACATGCGACTCATTCGGAGATTTTTATGGGGAACGAAATAATTAAAGACATCCTTTCGACGTTAGCTGATATTGTTTTTAAACCATATCTTTTAATTTATTATAATCTCTCATTTCTTCATCACTTATATATATATATATATATATATATATATATATATATATATATATATAGATAGATATATAGATAGATAGAGAGAGAGAGAGAGAGAGAGAGAGAGAGATTAAAACATTATTGGCCCTATCTCCTAAAATATTATGTATAATTTCTGATCTTAGTTTCATCAGGAACATTTTTATGTAAGAATGCTATATCTAGAGATTTACAGAAAAAATGAAAGTTTCTGCTGTGGATGGAACGGGTGTCGTTAATATTTTCACAGATTTACTGTATTCTCTAAGCTTTGAGGTGGTGAATCGACATGAGAACTGGGCCTATTCATGTTAAGAAGAGTCTCTCTCTCTCTCATTTGAACTTTATTGTTTTAATTTCTCAAGTTCGATTTCTTTTTCTAACCTTATTAATTTTAATTTTCCCCGATCAGATTCATCGTTAAGAGCAGTTCGAGATTTTCTCTCATCAACCACCGATTTAGTTAAATTTTTTACTAATTCTGGATCCGACTTGAAACAATCACTATTTTTGATAATATTTTTTAAATCGAAAATAGTTTTTTTTTTTGCATTTGATGGCACATCTTCGTTCAATTCTTTCGCAACGAGGACAAGAGCGAGGACAAATCCTTTCCCTGGCGGAATGTCGTCAACACAGTAGCAGCACTCTCTGGTGGTGAGACGTTCTATGGCCGAGTTCTGAGTGATAAGTCTAATTCCATCTCCAAGCCCGCACATAAACACACAGGCACATTTAATGACTTTCACCTTTCTTTTAAAATTAAGATTAAAAATTAAGAGAGAGAGAGAGAGGCAATAACATGATGATAGAGGACAATATCGGTTAGTAAGCCCAAAGCGAATGACCATATGAATGCAACAGAAGAGAGAGTCTTTTCACCGTGTATGTTAATTTATAATGGGAATTTTATAGGGACGTTTTTCAATTACACGATACCCACGTGTTCTAGGTGTAGAGATTCCTAGGGACATTAGCTGCTGACAGAAAGTCTAGTAATGATTACTTCTGACAGATTTACGACTATGGGGAAGTGGATTAAACAAATTTTATGAGCGTGTGATTAGAAAAAAAGGATAATTTGGAATTATTTTAGGAAATAGAAATGAACTCTTTACTTTTGAATTAGAGAATGGGGA
>BMAW01089579.1:0-12295 GCA_019974015.1 Nephila pilipes
GGAGGGGGAGTGTGTAGCAACTTCCTTCTACAACAGCGCCACTGATTAAAAGGCCTTACTCAACCAGCCCGAAGAGATATCTTTTCGGCTTGATTGGTAGGCCCGTCGCCTTCGGATCCCTTGGACCAGGGTTCGAATTTGCGTTGCCGTTTCGCGACCGCCACACAATAGCTATCAGCTGTGCTTTATTTTTAATATCAGTTGTTTCATTGATCTGAAGCGAAAATTTTTCAGCCGATAACAGTTTTTTAATCAGTGTTCCTAAAATATCGCTTAACATTTCGTGAATACGTCTTTTAACAGTATCAGCAGACAACGAAACTTTATTCACTTCCTTAACTTCCTTGGGTCCAAGCATAAGTCTAACAATTTCCATGCATGCTGCTTTAATAAGTGTTTCGCCGACAGTATGTGGCTTCTTCTGACGTGCAATTAATTTTGCAACATGATAGCTAGCTTCTAATGCCTTTTCAGAAACTGTTACGGCCGATTTCATAAATTTCTTCTGTTTTTTATTTTGTTCTAAGCACCTCTTAAAATATTGTTTGTCTTTGTTGGCGCAGCTAGGATGGCTTGAATATAGATGCCGCTTTAATTTACTGAGTACCATTGAGTCGTTTGATAGCTGATCGCCGCAAATGATGCGCTGTGGTCTTGGTGCCGTTTCGTCACCACACCACGAGAATCCTTATTTAATGTAGTCTTCGTCGTACTTCTTTTCGCTACCTTCTTTAGATTTTTTTTGTAACACTTGTGCTGGGTTCTTCATCATCTGTACGTGAAGACGAATCTTTCCGACGTAAAAATTTATCCATATTTAAAGGAGCATAAAACTTAAAAATTGTTATACGAAGAGCGTTAACCATACATAATTCAGTAAGATAATTAATAATAATTATCGTTAGTGGTAGGAACGTGTTTATTTAACTTTGTGTTGTAAAATAGTGACAACAATGACATACGAGTGAACGTGATGTACCACGCGCAAATGCAAATAATACATGCGCATGAGTCTTCAACGACGCGCATAACGGTCATTTTGCTTTATCTATGATTAATTTCGTGGGCCTTGGTGTTTACACAACACACTGTGCAGTTTTCAACTGTTCTCACCAGAGGACCATTGAATAATTATTTAGTTATAATAATTATTCTATAATATATTTAGAAAAATAGACATTATTATGAAAAAAAATTGTCATTTTGTATTAAATACATGATGAAAAATTGTAAAATGTCGCTGCACACCTGTATCTGGCTTATGACACACCAGTGTGCCGCGGCACACCGGTTGCGGAGCACTGTTCTACGCGATGAGTCATGTTCTGGATCTACAACCGTGTATACATATATAAAGACAAAGTGAGAGTAGAAAAAATATCAAGAAACTTGTTTAAAAATTTAAATCGAAAGGAAAAATTAAAAAGATCCCCCCCCGGCTAATAAAAGACGAAAATATCTTTAACAACGAATAGCAAAAATCAAAAACAAAAAACTTAAGAGAAAAATCAAGATTTTCGAAATATAACTCCCCACGTGTATTAATATTACAAACTGTAATATCAACAAATGCAAATGAATTTAAAAATTAACAAAACAGAAAAGCACCATCCATCTTTGCACGTGGAAATTTTTTTTTCAAGGGTAGCCAGAATGCAAAACACTAAACTCTAAAAAAAGCTATTTCTAAGTGTTACCAGAATGCAAACTCTAAGATCAAGAAATATACAAATACAAAAAGTGTACAATACAACAATTAAGAAAATTGAAAAATATTATAACCAAGAACTTGCAAAATGAAAATTTCAAGAATGGAAATCCTCTAAGATGTACAAAACATTTTGAATAAAAATGATAACAGATATATTTCAATTGTCATTCTATTTCATAACTAAATTTAAAAGGAAAATATTTTGGGAATATGCATGCATGCATACATACATACATATATATAAGAAACAATTAAATAGGAAATAAAAAAATTGGAAATAAATAAATAAATTCAAAAATAGAATATAATTATTGCGGAAAATTTGAAAAAAGAAGAGGAAAATAAAATTCAAATAAAATCATTAATAAAATTATCAAAAAGTTCAAGAATTATAAAAACAAAAAAAATTAATTAACCAATTTTATTATTTTCATATTTTAGGTTTTTCTTTAAGAATGTATTGAATAGTCAGCTTTATCACATGTAGAAAAGAAATGATTAAAATTATTCTGGATATTGGAAGGCAATAAACTAATTTGATATTTCTGAGTAAAAAATTATAAAAAATGTTTCTAAAAATATTTAAAATTAATTTGCTTAACCCTTAACTGTGACATATTTTACAGAAAAATGGACGAAAAATGAAAATTTTGACAGTTTAATATTGTTCCTTATATTATTATAAAGGTTAGAAAATGGTTTTTTATTACAAAAATAAAATTTTAAATATACCTATTAATTAAAATTAATTAGTTAATTAATTAAAATTAATACCTAATTAATTAAAATGCCTAAATTGTACTCCACGTTGGTGTCTGAATCGGACATTGCGAAGAAAGGAAGTTATTTGCAAAAAGATTCACTGAAAAGCAACCAAAACTAAACGAGAAAGCGAAACTCTGTCTTTGTTTATCAATCCAAGTGTGTCTTTGTTTATCTGACAGCACATACATTTTCCCTCCCTCGACCGAAGTCGTAATCGGTGAAATACTTGGACCATTAATGCCATCTTTTAAGAAAATAGGGAATTAAGTATACTAAAGTAGAAACGAACTCAGCTCGGGCTTCACAAAATGGAAACGTTAATTTTTCTCCTGCCCGAAGTCAGTTCAGGCATCACAAATTCTGCACGTAGTAGTAGCTCGAACTGGATTTGGGGCACACTGGCAAGGGGTTAATATATATTATTTTTATATATATATATATATATATATATATATATATGTGTGTGTGTGTACAGAGAAAGAAACGACGGATTCCTTGACAATTTTCTGCATGACTTTAGCTTGAGTGGTTAATATCTCAATGTATAAATAATAGTTCTTAAATTCATTCATTGAATTAATATACTTTTAATTTTCTGTTAACCCTTTGAGGAGCGGTATATAAAAAACATTAAATTTTAGTTAAAATTCATCTGATGTGAATTAATAAGGTTAAAAGGACACAATATAAAGCGGTAAAATTAGTTTTTATTTATTTCCTGATTTTTAAGACCAGGTATAAATAATATAAAAAACCCCATGTAGGACATCTTATTTGTATACTCGTTGCTCGCTCGAAGTACCTGTATTCCTTCGAAAAAACAATGAATACTTTCATAAAAAAATGTATATTATTTTAGTTACTTAGGAAAATATTAGAATCACAAAACACTTTAAAAAAAATGAGAACTTTATGATGTTTTGTTTTTATTTCTATGAATGATAATTTGTGCGAAAAAGTGTTAATTAATTTAAGTATAACTTTTTTATACATATATGATTTTCATAATTTAATGATATCATTACATTATAAACTTAAGAAATCAAATTTTGTAGAAAAGCATAGGCAGTTTTATTTAAATAAGGCACATCTTTTATTGCATATACTGTAAAGATATTTTCTTCCTCACTTGTTTCTGAAGCTAACTTCAATCGATCAGAAGGGAGTTCTTTAAAACAAACAAGTTTTTTTCAATCGAAAGTCTCTGTTTGGCATTCTTTCAAAAATATTTTTAGAAGCACACACACACACACGCACACACACACAATTAATTAAAATTAGATTTTAAGGCTACTTTAAGTAAAATTAAGAGTAAGCGTAGATCCGTAAGGGTTCAAAAACCAGCTTCCATGGTAATTGTTAGCATTCGAAACATACCCTCCCACATATGTGATGGACAAATGTGTCAAAAAAAAGTAAAAAAGGTCAGCCCTCCTCATTCTGAAGTATTTATGGGTTGTACCCTGAGGACTCTGTACTTTTTATAAAGCGGGTAACTCTTTGCTGCATTGTATCTTTTGAAAAAAAGTTTTTTCAATGATTTACATCTTAGTTTACTTAGATTCTTTGATAAAACTCTCCGCTAGAGGCAATGAACTCTTACTGTCGTCCCTCAGTTGTCAGCAGCTTATCGTCTACTTTTATTTCAAGCTAACACTATACATTAAATATCGTTTGCAAGTCCCATGTCTATCAACAACAACAAGTCCTTAATCTGCTGTCTCCAGCCAGTTCTATCTTAGACGTATTCGAAGACTTTACCTCCATCCTCGCTTTGTTAGATTTTTTTTGAAATAGTTTTGATTTTGAGAAATCCTTTTTTCCCCTACGCTTTTGTTTGTTATCTTTCCGTAGGCATGCACATCGTTCATAAATTTTTACTAGCCATCTAAGGTTTATCATCATATTTAGTTATCCATCTAAGGGTTTACGATCTATCATTGCTTTAAGTGAAGCGTTTCGGGGTACCAGATCATTTTTCAATTTTGTTATCGTTTGCTTCATTTTTACTTACATTTATCTTAAATATATTCAATGTACTAATTTTTCGTTTGCTTTAATTTTAATTGCATGTAGCTGATTTATATTAAATTTAATAATTTATCGTTTGTTTTAATTTTACTTACATTTGTCTTAAATATATTCAATTTAATAATTTATCTTTTGTTTTAATTTTACTTACATTTGTCTTAAACATATTCAATGTAATAATTTTTTTTGTTTTAATTTTAATTGCATGTAGCTAAAATACATTAAATTTTAATTACATTTATCTTAAACATATTCAATTTAATAATTTATCGTTTCCTATAATATTAATATCGGAAGAGTTTACCATTGTCCATTTCTCTAAATTTCCTTGTTTACTTTTAATTCTTTTATTTAACTGAGTAATTTAATACTAATTATAAAAAAAAGGGCAGCTTAGTTGGCAAAATCTGTCCTTTTCAAAACTCCGCAATATAACTTTTTTTTCCTGATTTAAATTTCTTTCCTTCGGAGAATAAGTCTAATTTTTGCCTCACTGGCAATTTATAATATATTTATGACCACTATGTTTCTCTGTAATAAAATGAGCCGTCACATAACTGTCTGATTGGAAAATTTTAGTGCTGCCATTTGTTGCTCTCTAACCCTCTGTGCGGGCGGCGGTATAAATTTTATACCACTTAGTTTGAAGTATGAAACGAATACTTTATATATTTTATTTTGAGTAATTTGCAGTATTTACATAAAGTTTCAAACATGTAGATTGGTTAGTTGATGAAATTAAAATTTTCAATTCATTTCAGAAATATTTCTGTAAGGGATAAAACAGCGACTTGTTAGAAACTTTCATTAGGTTCACAGCTATAATTTTTATAATCATTCTTCATGGTTGTGCCATCTAATTTAAGTAAATAACACTATAAGCTGCCATTTGAAGATAAATGTGGGGAAAAAAGGTATTTTACAGAGATTTTTAGGTGCTAAATACGTAGTATAAAAACTACACCACCACTCCTGAAAAGTTAATAGGGTCTCTTAACTCACAGCGTCGTACAGACCCCAAACATTTTGTGGGTTCAGGCCGTGATAAGTTAATGCATACCGGTATTTTAAGTAAAAGTGTGCTTAGTTGAAAACAATGAATTTCACTTTTAGAGACGCTAGAAGAATGAAAAAACTTTTCGCTTGAACATTGTAGGTTGTAAGACTTTTTGATTCCAAAGAAACATCTTTGTGTGTTCGGAATTTTGAAAACGTGAAAAGATTTGGATCATTTCTTCAGGACTGTTATACTCATTGCAAACATACGGGGTTGCTAGAACCGATGTTTAAGACCTAAGAGTAGATTCTATTTGCAATATTCAATTGCCATCAAGTTAACAGACATAACCCCCATAAACATTCCTAAATTCTCATTTGATCTTCTAAGAAGCAAGTAAAAAAGAAAAAAAGCAAACCGAAAGCAAGTGTACCCTTTAAATCATGTCATTACAATTAAAGAGCCACTTCGCAACACGTGCTTTGAACAATTACCCCCTTCTGATAGCTAGGTGTGAAATCCTAGCCCATATCCCCAAGGTCAGCACTTAAAATATCTTATTTATATAGATTTCGCGGTATTGTAACTCTAACATTAAAAATTCAAATGAAGCGTTCTCATCAAGCGTATCTCTATTGATACGTTGGTCTACAGCAGGCATTCTCAGAACTTATCTGATGTGATACGCTGGGAGTGAACTGATTAAACATCCTATCGACTAACTATTGTATAATAACAATTTTGATAGTTAATTAAATGCATAATGAATCGAGGGGAAATACTAATTTGCTTGTTTATTCCACATTAATTGAGAGAGAGGGAGCATAGCATGGTGATGAGCGCAGCGTGGCTTGGGTCACGAAGACCGAAGCGAAGAAGTAAAAAAAGCGAGTGAATTTTCACTTGCATTGAGTTTTGTAGAAAGGACTTTCCATCTTAGACGCAAAAGACCCCGTGGTATAGGTGCAGGGATTTTTAGGGACTTCAGTTGTAGACAGAAAGTCTAGAAGGGATTATTTCTGATAAATTTACAACTATGGGAAAGTGGATTAAACAAATTTTATGACAGTTTGATTTAATAAATAAAAGGATTATATATATATATATATCTGTGTGCAGAACTGGAAGTTGTGTTTAAAGTACCAATTTACTGAAACATATTAACCAATGGTATATGCAAGGAAGATATCAGATACCTATCAGTTACAAGATATACTCTCTTTATATTCACAAAGTATGATCCTCTCGATTATCCCTCTACTTATTATTAGAAAACTCTCCCAATTTGGAAGCATCACTTTTTCGTTGTTAATTTTCAAATTTTGGAGCCCGAATTTGAAATTATTGCAGACTATTGAAGAGTATTTAACTATACATGTTTTTTTAACGATATTTTGGGTGATGAAGTGGTAATGATGTAGGAGGAACGAACCGTATTGGAATGCGGTATCAGAAATATAAACTGCAGAAATAGAGATGGAGGAAATGTTTCCTAGAAAAAATGCTTTTTCTATCGCTTAACTGTTAAATAAACTGAAGTTAAAAAAGATGTTCATAGAAATAAATACGGTTTAATATATTTGGAATATACTATTATATAAATTTAAGAAAGTTTTTTGTGTCTTTCAGCAATTAAAAGCAGCTAATTAGATTTAAGTGTAGAACGCTCTCATCACTTTCAATAGGACGTTGAGCTTCTGATCTATAATTTAATCTCGAAAATTAGCAAGACATGTTTTATCAGTAGAATCCTGCAGGGTTGTGAATAATATAGACTCTTCAGATCTAATGATTCCTAATAGGTCCTTACTGAGTTGGAGGAGTAACATCTTTCTAGAACCACATTGCAAGGAGCAGAGTCCGAGAGATGTGTTGCCCATTCAATACTTCTTTTAAGTTGTCCTCCATAAGTTTTCATAGCCCATTTTGAACGAAAAGCATAAGGTAATGAGAGACACCTTACAAAGCCAATTCAAATCATACACAGGAAAACGGGTTTGAATATTTGAATTTATGGAATTACATATACTTGTTAACACTTTTTTCATATAGTTCTTGCAAGTATTTGTGATAAACACGACTATTCTACCAAGTATAATAAGCGCTGTGGTAAGAGAATTAAAGCAAGGAGTGTAAGGTTTGCATTTACGATTCTTCAATTCAATGAATTGATAATCGTCTTCAGACATTATTATTACAGAAATACGATGCATTGAAGATAATTATTTTTAAAGAGATGATATAGACTTAGTGGAGTTTCTAATCTTTCTTGAATTGTATGAGATTAAGAAACCCATTCGGTAGGTTATTTATAATAAATAGAAGGAGTCTAAGAGTCTGAATCACAATGTCATATTTAGAATTTATACTTTGTCGAGCTTATAATTTTAATCACTTAATTGTTTATATATTACAGGTGCTTAGATTCAGATTAAATTAATACTTTTAAATCAATTTGTTAATTGATCAAACTTCACAAACCTTTCCCAGTTTAAAACATTATTCTGACATTATAAATGTGGCATTTTAATTCAATTCAATTATAAAATATCTACTAAGAGTGAATATATCATAAAATTTTAGATTTCTTTCGTCGCAGTTAGATTAAGAGGTAGTCTACGAATGGAATTCCAAACTAATGCCTATTTCATAAATTAGTTACAGCCAAACTAAGCTTTAGCAATTTATTTTGAATCTAAATAAATTGAAAGCTGTGTCTAATCAATTCTGTGGATAATATGATTTTAACTGTTTCCCAAATAAAAATGCACGTACAAAATTAAAGGATGAATAAGATTGTATCTATATCAATATGAAAGTTAAGATTATAATCATGTAGGTATGAATATAAAGGTCATAATTTTGTATCGATTTAATTCTTGTTCCCTCAAAAAATTGTCTTCAGAAATTTTATAAGATGAAATGGTATAAAGATAGAAAAAGGGGTTCAACCAATTTGATTCGCCAGTTTCTTGACTTGTTGACTCGTAGAAATTGTAATTTAATTTAAGGAATGAAATCACTTTTTATGAGAAAAATATGATGTGTCTATTGACTGTTAAATTTAATTCAATTAATAATTATTAACTGAACAATTAGTTAAATATTTCTAGATGCAGAATAAATAATAAAATTAGAGAAATTTCTTATGCTGAAATATAAATTGTTTTATCAGCTCTAACACCTGAAGAAAATTGTACAAATGACCATTCTTAAGCACTTAGAAAATCACAGAATGCTTTTATCTAATCTAATTAGTTACAGCATTATACAAAGAACGAAAGTAAAAGTCGAAGAGTTAATTAAATAAAAATATGTTCAGTTAATGTTCAAATTATTGCTTCATTGATGCATATTTAGAAGCAGAAGTGTAAACAAAATCAAAGCTTGGGAAATGCGATAAATTGCTTTTAAATGGAGTTAATTACCTTAACCAATCAGATTTCTCTTAAAGTGTTTTCCTCTTTTTTTCACAAGATTTTAACATGAGATTTGTATGTTTATTAGTTTTTGTCTGTTTTATTTTTTTATCTTTTTGCGTAATGAATAAAAATATTTCTCGTTGTGTTTGATGGTATCTGCCAAGCAATCTATTTGAAAGATGGATTTTTCTAAAATAATTTTTAATGACGTTCTTTTCTTATTGTCTGAATTCTTAGAGGAAGTCATTCATTTTTTTTAATTTGTTTAGTTTTGACCTGGTGATTGTTTTTATATATGTTGAACGCTTTGTTACTTTCTGTTCTTTTATTCTATTTTGCAGAATTAGTTTTTTGTCGCTGAATCTTAATTTATCTTGGAATAGTCTTATAAAAGATAAAAAAGGAATTTTCAGAAATTCGGCAGTTTTTCAAAAACTTTCATTATTTCAACGATAAAAGTATTTCTTCGTCGATTTGCCTTTGAATAAATGAGAATTTAATGCTAAGAATATCTGAAAGTCATAATTGCTCGCGCATGCTTGAAAGGAAAGGCAGAAAGCAACTCAACACAAATTAAAATTGCACCTATCGGAAAACGTTAATTACTCACACCAAAACAAGGTTTTTGTAAATTGATTTTTGTATTGATAGTTGAATATTAACTTAGTGTCTTCATGCTTCTTAGAAATTTATTTGTTGGAATGTTGTTAATACTCTTTACTGAAAATTCTTTGAACTCTTACTAAGTAATGAATTTAAATATTTTAAGTTCTTTATTAATAGCACTTTTTAACAGAACTCTGTTTATCTGTTTGGAAATAATTATGCTTATTTTTTTACTTTAAAATGATAGCTGTTTATTGTATTATTTTTAATCTATCTGGTTTGGCTGGAGACTAGATCAAATCTTCGAGGTCATTCGTAGAAATTATGGGTAAGGGGTAATGTTGTGTTGTTCAGAAAATCTGTAGCACCCAAGAGTAGAAATGTCCTACTAGATCAAACATACGGGGTCGTTCATGGAAGTTACGGGTAAGAGAATATTTTGGGATGGTATGGAAACCTTTGATACCCAAGAGTAGAAGTGTGACCAAGCCTTTGAGATCGTTCATGAAAGTTATGGGCAAAAGGTTATCTTATGTTTGTCTGAAAACCACGAGAACTGAAGATTGTAAGTGGGACTTGACTTCAGTCTACCACTAAATGAGGACTATAATGATCTGGCACCCACTCTCTACATCTACCGATATGTCTCAAAAGGACAATTTGAGGCCTTTAAGCTTCGACAAGGATATTATTCTAAAAGTCTCATCCCCTCTACATGACGGAAATTTAGTGTAATCAGGATTCAACCTCGCAATTTGATTGAGACATTGTTGGCACCGATTTCGATGCCTTGATAACTCGGTTATTGCAACTTTTAGTTTATTAAATGAAAATGCATCTAGGTACCTAAAATTATGTAATCTCTTAATTACGAATACAGATACTGGCTTCGTTGACTTGCATTAACATTCTATTTCCCTTCAATAAGCCCACTATATTTTGCCTATAAATAAAATTATTTTTTTTCATATGTATTATTAAATAACATGATTCTCAATAAACCTCAGTGATCCATATAACTATCGAATGTTATACATTGTTTGCGGAAAATATTACTTACTATTCACATACTTCGATTCTGTGATCTAAACCATTTTCGAAATGAACGAATGAAAATTGAAAAAACGTTAGCAAACCATTCAAATCTTTCAAAGTAAGCGACTTTTGTTTCTTCTTATTGGTTACCTCAATCGTTCTATGCAAGTCAAATAAAGGTATAGAAATATGCAAAAAGAATTAAGTAATTTTAATATCTAAAAATGAACTGATTATTTATTTAAAAATTATGCTGGAGAGGATCTTTCACAACACTTAATTGTTTATCTCTGATAAAAATATCTTCATTCAAATGAAACAAAAAATTATCTGTGTTTGAGCTCATAAGATAAAACAAATTTCTTTTGAAAGTCAGTTTTCATAAACAAATTTTTCTAAACTCATTTGATTAAATGAGATTTCAGAAATGCGCATTGCTTGTGGTATATAATATTAAATTGGAATAAAAGACAATGAGAAAAAATAACAAAAAAGAACTGTGGATGCATTCAGATAGAGTAATGGAATTCTGATTTAATTATTTATGCTACTGCGTTGTTCATTAGAATTAAAGAAAAAAATTTCTCTTTCATTATTGCTATGTTACCATTCATTTGTATAGCAGTTTTGTGAAAATGATGTATTTTGCGTAGAACAAATAGCTATATATACAGTTTTGAGAAAGCTCTATTACAATTTCTGGCAATATTTTAAACTCACGAATTAATTAAGAAATCATTTATTTGATACTGGGATAATTGAATTAAAATTAATATAAAAACTACACAAAATTTAAAATTGTTTTAAAAACAAAAATCCGTGTTTTGGTGAAACAAAAATTCCAATGAACTTTATGACAAAAGTAAAAAAAAAGGAATTATACATAAGAAAACTATTATATCAACGATTTGTTTCCTGTAAACAAATTCTAACCATTAAAAAATTTTCAGTAAATGAACAAGTGATTGAAAAGTATGTATTTTTCTCTTATTAAAATAGATGTTTTATTACATGATTAAAACTCTTGTATGCCGTAAACACGAAATCAACAATTTTGATTTAAATGCAATTTGTTTTTCTGAAAAAATGGCTAATTCTGAGTGCTTCAATGAAAATGAAACAACATATTATCAGTTAATAAGCCACAATTGAATTATCTAATAATAATCAGGTAAAAGTGTCGATTCAAATATTGTTATACAGTGGCTTGCTATTAGCTATTAAAAGATAAGATATGTAACACCAATTCTGTATTTTGAAGTAATTTTAATTTAATAAAATAATTTCAGAAATATAAAAGCTCATATACAAGACATCACAACAACAGTAAATAATTTTTTTCAGTGTATTCCAAGTTCCGTTTGAACATTATTGAATTTCGTTGTTTTTCATAAATTATAAACACCTTTGTGATTGAAAATTTTGACTTGGTTGGCTTTATAACATTTTGCTTGTTTTATGATTTTCGTAACATTAATGGGGGTTAACTAGTTTCTAATAAATATTTCAATTAATAGCTGTACTTAAAAACATTTTTGAAAATTATGGTTGAACAATTTACGAAAATAACTTTTTCCCTTCAAATAAAAATAATATTGATTTCGTACCGTACCAGCACATTTGAATGCAGTCCAGATTCTTATAATAAAATAAAGCGAGGAATTTTACTTAGATGAGCAGTTTCGTATTATTATTAAGTATATTTTACAAAAATGACTCGATATTAGC
>BMAW01089583.1:0-36479 GCA_019974015.1 Nephila pilipes
TTACCATCATTACTGTAAGTAAAGATAATGAATTTCACGAAGTAAAAAGCAAAAGAAAGTTAAACTCTCCCAAAAGAATTACTGATACGTTCTCAAAAAAATTTAAAAAAACAGGAATTTAGCCTTCAATTAAGCAACAAATATTCTGAGCTCTCTGATGAAGGTTTAGACATCGAAAACAATGATGATTTCATCTCTCATATAGACGGTATCAATCCTCAAACAGTTAGTAGAGATAAAACTAAAAATAAAAAAAACTAATAATAATGATGAATGCGATTTATAATTCCCCGACGTATTGAAAGAGGTAGTTAAAAAAAACCTCCCCCAATCATCTTAGCTAATATTGACGATCCAAAAGCAACTCTTGAAAATGCGATGAAATTGACAAAATACGAGCTCAAAGGCGACTATAAAAGAAATAGTTTAAAAATCCCCTCCCCCCCACATTTGAAGGATTCAGAACAAACAAAAATCATGTTCAAAAGAAGAATTTAGAAGCTCTGACATTTGAATTACCTAGTGAGAGAATCCTTAAATGTATAATTAAAGGCCTCCCAATTGATTATTCCCACGCTGAAATAATTCAGGAATTAGCTGAATATAATTTCATTGTCCATGAATGCAAAAACTTAAAATAAATAATGAAAAAAAAGACAGCCGTTCTCCTTGTTTTTAGTTACACTTCCAAAAACTTAAAGCACCAAAATTTTCTTTCTTTTTTTTAAATCAATAATATTCGATACCTTTTCATCAAAATTGAACCTCTCCGTAAAAGAAAAACACCCAATCAATGTTATCGTTGTCAAGTTACTTTCACCGCTCTAGATTCTGCAGTAGAGTATTTAAAAGTGTGAGAAATTTGGAGAGATAATAATCCAACTCCCATAGATGAACAACTCCTGAAAGCCCCCCCCCCTCCCCCCAAAAAAATGATGTAACTGCAGTGGAGATCATACAGCAAATTGCTCTGGTTGCCCCAAAAATCCTATAAATTTCAAACCTTTTCTCCCCACACCAACCACAAACTACTGGGAAAAACGACGTAAAAATATTAAAAACAACAGCCAAAGCGACCAAAACTCCACACCCACCAATGATTGCCAACCTTCAAGTCTTCCCTTCATTAATGAAATTAAATTTTTTTTCAAAAGCTTCCAGTTTGATATTCGATGGTAATAAACGATTTATGTTAAAAATTGAAAATCATCCAAATGTGCAATGTGATGTCTGTTCTAAAATTTAATATGCTATATAAACTACTATCCCTCCTGATTGCAAACTGATGCAAATGACTAAATCAAAAATAGAATTTCTAAATTTCATAGATTGATTACAACCCAGACATCTGGAGTTCTTTTACAAAATTCCAAATAATTAACACACCGTTCTGACAATTAACCCTATCAGGGTCAGAGGACTGTAATATTAGTTAAAAATAAATTCATCATCATATGGTCATTAAGATTCCTCCACCTAAGCCTACCATACACATCAATACCAAAGAAAAGCCACTATACGGTTTCTATTTTACATCCCCCCGGTACTCTCATCCAGCCATAACGATTTAATCAATTGTATCCTCTCAGATAATCCCACCGGAATTTTAATAGGCGACTTTAATGCAAAACATGATTGTTGTATTGAATTCTAGCATGATAAATTCATGATACAGACTTAAATTTTAGCTTTAAATACAACTTACACTTATAAAACGTCCAAGAGCGCAAATTGCTAAAAATAATCTCTACAATTTTAAATTTACGAAAAAAATGTGAATCCTTGCTATAAAGAACTTTGCAACCAGGTTCGGAAATAGTTTATGTTATATATAGGTTGCACCATGTATCAACCTTCATTTTAGTGTTTTAATAAACGGTTGAAGGAAAAAATAAAAAAATGATCTAAGGCATTTCGAAAGTCTTTCTTTAAGGATATTAACAATACTTTATTTCTACAAATAATGATTCTGTTACTTCACCAACATAAATTTAGCATGTTTCTGGATTAAAACAGAGTGTCACTAATAAGAATAGGTAAAGTAGCCCTATTCTACGTCACATAACCAATACCTCGATTCTGTTTTTTCCATTCCCCATATTCTTACAGTTTATACTTCTCGCTCGTATCTGGAATAAATCAGTTCTTTAAAGTGTTAGTTTTTTGAAATTCATCTCACGGACACCTAAAAAGCATCCTTATCCGGATTGGAGGCGAGAAAGAAATTACACAAAGACTTCAACTTGCTAAAACTCAAAATTTCAGAAAGTCAGCATTCGGGCGTATCTGGATTACTTTAAAGAAAATGGAAATGTCTTTAGAAAAGTTATTGTATGCTTTAATTCTAGATAATATTTAATGGTTGTGTGTACTGATGGCATATATATATATATATATATATATATATATAACAATACTTGGTTCGAGAGACTAACCTTGAGATGGGCTCTTGATGAAAGCCAGTAACCTTTGAGTGTTTCTAAGAGTACTAACCTTTGCTCAAACAGTGTCAAGAGCTGGTGATCTGGGATCAGAAGTAGCTGGATTATCGAGGTTGGAGTAAAGTCGTTTTGTAAGTTTGTTTAAAATGGAAAAACTTGAGTTTCGTGTTCTGACGGTATTGTTTTAATGGGTAAAAGCTTTCCACCGATACAAGCAAACAATGTGAAAATGTTACCCGGACTCTTGTCCATCAACAACAATTTGTCGGTGGTTTGCCAGTTTGAACGTGGTCGTACCGACACAAATGATTTGGAACGCTCAAGACAGACTGTGGAAGCCGTTACGCGGAAAATCGCAGGTAGTAGAGCAAAAATTATAACCTGAAAAGATCAATGGTGAAGCTCCATTGAGGATTGCTGAGATAACCTGATATCATATGGAGTGTATTTACTGAAGGTTTTTTTAACGGAAGTGAAGTGAAAAAAGGTTACTGGGTGCCGAGATTTTCGATAAAAAACGTAAAGAGTCAATGATTCGAAAGCTGTTTATCGCTACTATTTACTCTAAACAAAAAAAGATTTCTTGCGGAAAAAAAAAAAAAAAAAATGAGAGGAGGAAAAGAAAAAAAAAAGTTGGAAGAAAAGCGTTTTGATTAGCATCTACCTAAAAAGGTGATTAACAAAAGTGTTATGTTGATGGAATAAAAAAAAAATGCAAAAAAAATGTTGTTTCAATGTTAAGACTCAGTTTATTGATCGATGTGTTATATACGAGCATGTTTTTTAAGTAAGTACCGTTTTGGGGAATAAAAAAGGTACAAAGACTCATCGCAACAATTTTTTGTTTTACGCAAAACGCAACCTTAATCTGCACGCCATTTCATTGGGCACTTGTCGCCGTGGCACCAGTTTTGAATACCTCTATCATAAAATTCTGCCGCGTGACTTGTTAACCGCACATCTGTGTTTTGACTTCGTTATCGTCTTGAAGACGCTTGGTGACCGCCAGGTGTTTCTTCAGTACAAGGAACAAATGGTGATCGCTGGGCGCTAACCAGATCAGGGCTATGGAGGATGATCTAGAGTTTCCATTTAAAAAAGGTGATGGATCTTGGTCGAACTTATGTGGACAGGCATTATGCAACAAAACGTCACTTACTCAACACCCACGTCTTTTTGATTTCTGGATTGCACAGCGCAGACCAATGTCTCTAATAAGACGCTGCATTGATTGTCTCATTACAGAGGCAGAAACTCCACTAACAATACTCATTTTGTCAAAAAAAGCTGTGCACATATTTCCGGGCGGTACCTTAAACTTCACTGCTTTTGGGTGATGATAGTCATCGCCATTCCATGGATTGTTGTTTCAATTCTGGTGTGACGTAGAGCCACCGATGTTCGTCACCAGCCGTAATTTGGTCTAAAATTCACCTTCATTGCAGGTGCAACTCAAGGAAAAGTCAATGCACTTACCTAAACGTTGGGTTTTGTTTAATCAAATCTACATTTTGGAACAACGTAGACACAATTCCATTAAAGTTCTCGGTGTACAATGCGATACAAAACACTACGAGAACATTGAGGAAAACAGTCAGTTCATGATAAATTATAAGCGTCTGTTTCTCTCACCTTTTCGTCCGCAAATCTTCATTGTTAACGACCGAAGGACGCCCTCCAATTAACTTCATCAGCATTTGTGCGTATCTAAATAAACTCTCACCCATTTCCTATTACCATTCCATCACTCAAATGTTTTTTTGTTCATCAGCTTCTGAGTCTCTGCGTCAGATATCCCGATCGGTTTTACGCCTTTAGCACTGAAATCTGTATAACATGCCGTACTTCACAATCAGCGGAACTCACATTCAGGCATCTTAACCTCGATGAAAACAACATACAATGAAGAATCGGGCTATGGCGTCAGTGCGTGAGCAAGAGATAGCAGGTAACCAGCAGGCATGCGCTGAAGACGGCCGGGCGCGGCGGCGGCGGGATATCGCAAAACGGTACTTGCCAAAAAACATGCCTCATATGTATACCTTAGCCGCCGCCTGCTTATATGCTTTCTATATATATATATATGTATATGTATATATATATATCTATATATCTCTCAATATGTTTTGTATGATTCTGTGAACAAGAAACGATTTCATTGAATTATTGAAACGGCTTCCAAATTACATTGTAATGACAGTTCTGATATTCTGCTATATATATATGTATGTATATATATATCATATATATATATATATATATATATATATCTCTCTATATATATATATATATATATATATAAAGTATTAACTTTATTTTTTTTCAAATATACTGTAAAATCAATTGATTGAGTTACTCGATGAGTAGCTGCACAGATCAGCATCATCTGGAAATGGCTCACGCTACGCCTTCATTGTAGTCAAAGAAACGTTTGGTTCTCTGCTCTCTCTACGCTTCTGCCTTCTTCCGGATGTGGTTGAAAATAGCGCGCTCTCTAATGCCATCGTCGATGTGTGATAAAGTTGGGGGGACTATGCTTACTTTCAAGAAGGAACTAATTATTCAAATCAACATACGCGCGGTTTTTGTAGATATTTTCCCTTGATCTGCTCCTTCTAATAAACGGTAACTATTTGAGCTTGTCACTATGGCGAAGATGTAAAACTCCTACATAGATGCCGAAGCACAATTAGATTGTCTTGCGCAAGCAGATATATCTACTAAAATTATGGGCGTTTGTTGATGTCTACAGAGTACAGATATTGGCGGATATGCCTACAGGAAGAATCAACCGGTTTCCAGCGGCGACAGACTCTACAGAAATATGGCTATCCACGAAATCACTTCTATGGTTTTCCTGCAATGAAGAGTTTGTTTCATCTGATAAAACAGTCATCAGGATCAAACTACAAGTTTTCTGCAACAATGAGGACATTATGATCAATGCTTCTTCGTCGTTTGATCATCTCTTCCCCCCATATCAATGACTCCGGTACGGTCAATTGTGATAATCTAAGAATTAACTGATTGTTTAAAGATTTTGTGTTTTCTCATAATTAATTAATTAGCACCAATTATTGTGTTTAATTTGTGCTCTATAAATGGTCGTCGCCCTTGACAGAGCATTAAGTGAAAAAAATACCCATCGTGTATTAGTGGGGAAAAGTTTCGTACTCAAAACCGGATAAAACTACGGATGCTGCATCTCCAAGTTCTGTAAAACACATTTATTTTTTCGTACAATCCATGAAATATAATTGAAGTGCAATGATAAAATGTTTTTTTAAAAATATATATGTGAAGAAAAAGTAAATTAAACATATTATTTTCCAAGTGCATTTATACATATATTTTTACAAATTGAGATACTTTATTTCACAATCCAGGAATGTCTTTTTTATTATTATAATTGTGTGTGAATTGATGTGCGGTGGTATTTCAAATCACTCAGCGTTTTCCAGACGCATAATCGAATAAATGAATAAGTAATTAGATTTCGACTCTCAGTTGACGCAGACATTAATCTTCGCCATGGGATAATCACGATATTCGCTTAAACAATGGTTGTCGTAAAAATAAAAAGGTTTCTTGTATTGAAAATTAATACTCATTTATTTCACAAATTAACATGCCAACTAGAGTCCAAGACTCACCTAGTTATATGACAATTTTTCATGGAATACTGTTATGTAAACAAAAACAGAACGAGCACTTCCTTGTTGCCACAGCATACAAAAGTTACAAAAATACATAAGCATACACAGCATACAAAGTTACAGTTGCAAAATAATATACTTTTTCAAATCGTTCAGTTCACGGTGATAAAAATTAAACAATTATAAATAAATTCACATAAACAAAATAATAAATTTAAATAATTGTTTTGCTTTTAACATAATAAACTGAAATTTTTAAAGTGGATCTCACATCCTCCCACCTTGAGATGTGGAAGTCTCACAGCTCAACAACTGTTATATTAGAGATCCAGCCTTTCGGGAATTTTAACAGTCCGTCCTAGTCTTGTCTTGTTTTGAACAACTGCGTAGTCGATGGAGTTGTCGTCAGAACACTTAGGAATAATATTCTTCATAGAGGCGATTTTTGTAGATAATGCATTTTTGTCAGGTGGAAAAGACGAATCATTAGAAGAGATCTCTAAAGGGAAGACGCACTGAATTGGACGCAGAATTTCTCCGCGAGATGTTCTAAGTTTAATGAGTCGACACACACCGTCTTTCCCTGGCAGAATTTCTGTCACTTTCCCCAGTGGCCAGTCGATTCGATTGGCGTTGTCATTTTTTATGAGAACAATGTCCCCGGGAGCTATCATTGAAGTTCTAGTCTTTTCCGGCCTCCTTATCAAAGATCCAAGATATTCGGACCTGAACCTCTTTCGAATGTCCTTCTGCAAAGCTAACCTGTATTTGACACGATGGTTGAGACTTTTATGATCTGCCGCATCACAGTCTGGAACACCACAGATTTTGATATCCTGAAGAAACATCGCAGGGGAAAGTGGAACAAATTCTGAGTCACATTCGTCGATGTAAGTCAAAGGGCGTGAGTTGATTACAGATTCACAATCACAAATAACTGTTGTCAACTCCTCGAATGCCAAACTTGCTCTTCCAAGTATTCTTCTCAAAAGACTTTTAAGTATACCAATTAGTCTCTCCCACCATCCACCCCACCATGGTGAAGAAGGGGGACTAAATTTCCACTTAATTGGACGAAGAGCATTGTCGCTACAAATGCGGCTCCAATCTAAACTTCTAAGCAAATTGGAAGCTGTGACAAAATTAGTGCCCTTATCACAGTACATGGTTTCACATCGGCCTCTCCGAGCTATAAATCGCCGTAGAGCTAGCAAAAAGCTTTCGGTCGATAGCGATGAAACAAGCTCTAAGTGGACAACTCTATATACGGCGCATGTAAAAATGCATACCCACGCCTTCTTTCCATCTTTTAAAAATAAAGGTCCTGCCAGGTCAATTCCACAGATCTCGAACACGTTTGCCTGTCGTATTCGATCTTCAGGCAGATACAACATCACAACATTTAGAAGAAAATCTCTTGCAAACGACACATTTTGAGATAATAGAACGCACTGTTTTTCTTCCACTCAAAATCCAAAAATGTTCTCTCAAAATATTAAGTAAAATTTGAGTTCCAGCATGATTATTTTTGATATGGTGAGAAAATATTAGTCTTTCGACAACTTTATGATTGGACGGGAGAACAGCTGGTTCCCTAAAATCTTCTGTATCCTGACGGAAAATTATTTTCGTCTTGAGCCGTATTATTCCATCGGCATCCTTATATGCACTCAAAGTTTTTAGTTTTGCATCATGCTCGTTCACAAAAGATTCCGACTGGACCAATTTTACCACTTGTTTCTCTGCTGCCCTGTATTCTTCAGCATCTAAGCTTCCCTTTTTCCTTAGCTGAACATCACATCTGCAGCTCTTTACAAATCTCAAAATCCATCCCACTAACTTCACAATGCTCTCATATTTTGAAAAGCGCTGATAAAACCAGCCTG
Source organism: Nephila pilipes (assembly GCA_019974015.1). Lineage (NCBI taxonomy): Eukaryota > Metazoa > Arthropoda > Arachnida > Araneae > Nephilidae > Nephila > Nephila pilipes. The sequence goes on from BMAW01089583.1 coordinate 7,984, forward strand.
CAGATGAATCTTGATTTACAGACACCAAAGCTAATATTGAGCTTTTCTCTTTTAGTATCTCATCTTCATCAAACTCATATTCATTGCATGGTCCTTCGTCTTCAAATAAAGTAAGCCATTTTGGCCCCTCCCACCATCTATTTTTCACTAAAATACTTGCTTTGCATCCTCGGGAGGGTAAATCAGCTGGATTTTCAAATCCAGAAATATGACGCCAAGAAGAAACTTGGCTAATATTCCGTATTTCTTGGACTCTGTTATTCACGAAAATAGACCAATTTTCATCTTTAATGTTCCAGATAAGAACGGTAGTGGAATCACTCCAATAAAAACATCTAATATCCGTCCATCCAAGAGCATCCAACACAGATTTCGTTAATCTTGCTCCCACCAATGCAGCAAGAAGCTCTAATCTTGGAATTATAGCAACTTTCAGAGGAGATATTCGTGATCTCGAGGCTAAAAAATGCACCTTTCCACATTCTCCCTCTTGTACAAGATACGTAACGGCGGCATATGCATCTCTACTTGCGTCACAAAAGGTATGAATGGAGAAGTTCTTCATATTTTCTGGATTAACGTTGATCCAGCGAGGAACGGTAACATTTTCCAATATTTTTAGTTCCCTAAACCATTGTAAAAATTCTTGTCTCAGGGATCCAGTGATTTCTTCGTCCCATTCCAACGATAATTTCCAGGTTTTTTGTAGCATAATTTTGGGACAAAGCATTACAGGAGACACAAATCCAAATGGATCAAACATTTTGTGAGTAACCGATAATATTGTACGTTTAGTAATGTTTTCGACATTTACTTCTTTCAACCAGCTGATATTTAGCGAAAAACAGTCTTCAATTTTATTCCATTGAATGCCTAACAGATCTGTTTTGAAGGATCTTCCATCCTCTGTTAGTGAAGATTCCTAATCCCGCAGAATGAAACCACCTTTTTTTAATAACTCATTCGAAACACTTATCACTCGCTGCAAATCTAATTCACTGTGGACGCTGGTTACAAGATTGTCTACATAAAAACTCTTCAAAAGACAACTAGTTACCAAAGGATCAACGTCAGTATTTTGTTCAAGATGATACTTCAATACAGCTCCTAGTAGAAAAGGACTGCTGCGAACGCCAAAAACTACTCTGGTATGCCGAAAAAACCTGCAGTTTTTGCAGGCCTTATTTGTCCACCATAGAAATCTCAAGAAGTCTCTGTCTTCTCTACAGAGGCTAATTTGCAAAAAGGCTTTCTTTATGTCTGCGATTACACCAATCTTCTTTTCTCGAAAACGCAGCAAAATATCAGGAATGAGCTCAATCAAGTTTGGACCACTATGTAAGGAGTCATTTAGTGACGTCATTTAGTCACTAACATGGCATTGCTTGTAGTAACTTCACTATCAGGAACTTTCCCTAACAAAGTCCACCCAAGCAAAGTTTCAATGGCTACTAATCCGCATGATAAGACCTTACGCTGACCGATTAAAATCTTTCCAAAAAGATCAGCTCCTATAAGTACTTGTACAGGTTGTGGTTTTTCTCCAACATCACTTAATGTTATATCCCTTTCTTGAAGCTCTTTTAACCAAGGCCCAGAGTTCACAGGTGATACATCATTATAAATAGCTACCTGATCCAAAGCTTCAAAGTTGCATGCAAAATTGTTCTTAATATTTTTCAACCTAATTCTATAACATGTATGTACAAATTCTTTAGATTTAATCCCACCAAACAGTGAATGTACCAGAGTTTCTTTCTTTACAGGAACGTATCCCATTTCTTCGGCAAGACTCTTTACAATATAAGACTTTTGCGAGCCGGTGTCCAGAACAATTCGCACGATTTTTTCTTTTTTATCTGATATGAGCTTGCATTTTAGAGTCTGTAAAAACACTTTAGGACCCACACTCAGGTTGGACATGTTGACCTCGTTGAAAACTTCAGCTTCTTCCGTCTTCTTGAAATCATTTTTTCTTGACACGTTTGTTTCGCACATCAAGGGAACATGTTTCTTCCCACAAATTACACATCTCAAAAATGAATGACATTTTCGGACGGGGTGACCGAGAGCCAGACAGGCAAAACAACAATTTTTTCCCCTCAAAATCTTTTGTTTTTCCTCTAAACTCATTTTTTGTGCAGAAAAACAGTCTGCACTGGGATGAGTTTTCTCGCAAAACACACATGACTTTTTGGTTTCATGAGTATGTGGATTGGTAAAAAGACCGGAGGCGGTGGGTGTTTTGTTTTGTTTTACTCTTGGTTCAAATTTCTTATTTCTAAACCCAATATTGTCTTTCTTTTTGTTTAAACCAAAACCTTGCATCGCCAAACAAATCCTTTCTTCTGATTCTACTTCAGATTTTAAGAATTTTAGTAAGCTACTAAGCCTTTCTTGTGGTTCGCCACTATGATTGAAATCAGAACCTCTTTGTCTTTGCCATGCTCTTAGTATATCTTCCGGTAAGCATGACTCAACCAAAGGATGAAGTAGAGCAGCGCTTTTATCCGTTGTTACGCCAAGTGTCTCTAATGCCCTAATCTGAGACTCCAAATGGTCATACAGCGTACATAAATTAACAGTCGAACTTTGCGAAGCGTTTTGTAAAACCAATTTTAAAAGCTCGCGGACATAGAATTCTATAAGTAAATCAGTTCGACCAAAACGTGATTTTAAAGATTCAACAGCTTTGGCGTAGTTGGCGCCGGTGGGTGGAAAACTTTCCACTACCTCCCGAGCGCGTGAGCCGCTAACGGTTGCTTGCACTAAATATTGAAATTTATTTTCTGGTGCTATATCAACATCATTATGGACATGTTCGAACTGGCTCCAAAAAGGCAACCAATCCTTTAAATCTCCAGAAAAATGGCGTAATTCTAACTTAGGTAAGTGAAATTTCTTTTTTACATTACCCGACTCTGCAGTTTGATCATCTAGAGCATCTAAAACTGTCCGGGAGTTTAATCTCGCCAAATCCAATTCATGTTGTCTTTGTCGTTCTCTTTCTTCTTCTTGGCGCTTTCTCTCTCCTTCTTGGCGCTTTCTCTCTTCTTCTTGGCGCCTTCTCTCTTCGTCTTGGCGATTTCTCTCTTCTTTTCCCTGCCTTTCAGAAACAGTTGTGGCTAGTACGGTTGAAACAAAGTCCGGATCATTTTTATATTCTTTACTGTTTAAAATTGCATCTTTCAGTGTAGATATGGTAACCTTCAACGGTAAGTCCTCATTGATCTCTTGACACAAATAAATTAGGTCTTCTTTCTTGAAGCCTTTAACAGATGTAAACGGTGAAAATGCAGTTTAGCATAACCACTTGGCGAGATTTTTATGGCGGAGCCTGAAGAATTATTCGAAATGGTTGACACGGCTAAAGCCAACTCAGTGGAGAGAAAGCATGGTAGCCACAATGGGCAAAATATCGCCAAACAATTCCTGTCGCATGTAAACATATTGACACTTAATAGTCCTGTCGCGGACGCCAGATGTCGTAAAAATAAAAAGGTTTCTTGTATTGAAAATTAATACTCATTTATTTCACAAATTAACATGCCAACTAGAGTCCAAGACACACCTAGTTATATGACAATTTTTCATGGAATACTGTTATGTAAACAAAAAAAAAAACGAGCACTTCCTTGTTGCCACAGCGTACAAAATATTATACTTTTTCAAATCGTTCAGTTCACGGTGACAAAAATTAAACAATGATAAATAAATTCACATAAACAAAATAATAAATTTAGTTTTGCTTTTAACATAATAAATTGAAATTTTTAAAGTGGATCTCACAATGGTGTTTGCTGTTTTATCTCTCTGAGTCTTAATGAAAGTCAACTTTGTTGAAAAAAAAATTGGGTTTGGCAGACTGGTGATTTCTAAATTATGCAAACTGTAAGTGTATTCTCTAAATAGATGATTTTATTATTTTTGATTCTCTGTTTATTTCACTGCATGTCTGAATACCTTTTTGGTTAACATTTATTCTAAATGAATTTATATATTCTTTCACGATCTATTTAATTTTGTTAAAAAACTAACAATGGTATTTCAGGATGATGTGATAAAAAATTTCTTTAAAAAAAAACTTAAGCAATAGAGTTGTCAATGTATATTTTTAATCTGTATATTGATTTTTAAGCAAATTAATTAAACGAAATTTACCATAATAAGCGTGTTTTATTTTTAAATCACTTATTATTATTATTATTTTGACACAAAAACGATTAAAGTATAAATTTTCAAATTAATTGATTCTATTTAACTACTCACATATTAATTTCAAAATGTCGTAACACTCTGAAGGACGTCGGGAAGATATATTTATCCTCGCGGAAGAATTAGATCTAAAGCCTGATTCTTCAATGACAACTAAGAAACTTAATCATTAAAGATACTGAACATGATGAGGAATTCACAAAAAACTAGTTTACGTGTATAATAGAACAGTGAAAAACGAAAGAAGAATTTGAAGAAAAAATGCGACTTGAAACTCTTTCTGAAACAAAAACGAAAAGAAGAATTAGAAAAAAGTTGCGTTAAGAAACCTTTGGTATAGAAGAGAAATGACGTCAAAATCAACACGAAATCGAGCTAGAGGGATTAAAATTAGAAAATCAACTCAAATTACACACAACGGTCGACTAAACCGACAATTCAAAATTACTAGGCAAGGAAATATCCAACTTTCTCCATAAATATGAAGTTAAAGAAGATACTAGCTTATAGAACGTCAAGTGCAGCTTTAAACTATTCCAAAAGAACATGGGGTTTCATATCTGTTAGTATTCTTACCTTCTGAAATTTCTCACATCGTTGCACGTGAATCAGAGGAGATAGCAAACAACTACGGTCACGTAAAAGAACTGCTGCTAAAAAGATTTAAATTAACGCCAGAAAGATTTCGCCAATGATTTATCACGCATCAAAAAGTTTATAGCCACACTTGGACCGACTTTTATCACGAACTTTCAACATATTTCGACGGGTGAACATCAGGGTTGTAAATCGAATCTTTTCAAAAATTAAAAAAACTCATCATCTCAGATGAAATGAAACGTAGAGCTCCTACTGAATTCAAATTTTTTCTAGACGAATGGACAACGATCAATTCGCCAGCCGAATTAGCAAAAAAATTTGAAGAGTAGGAAGACATCTAGAGAACACTAAATCAAAACCCATTTATTACATATTTTAGGCGCAAAAAAGATTTCAGAGCACCAGAAAAATTTCGACAATTATAATCGCCACGAAATTTCGAGCAGGACAGATCATGTAGGAAAGTTGCAGCAAGTACGAGTTACAATCGACCTCACGAAGCTCAAATCGCCATTCACGGAAGAAAAAGGTATTCATGTTCAAATGTTTCTAATCACGCTCAAACGAATTACTCCAGGTTTGGAAGCGATTCAGCGAAAGAGCCAAATACAAGCCAGCTGAAAAGAACGAATTTCAAGAGAGAAACAAGCAGGCCTAAGTCAACATGTGCCACGATACAAAAAAAGCTGATATGATAAAACATTTAAGACCATTTAAATATCAAATGTAGATAGATATTATTTGATGAAGCTCATTTTATTTAATTTTAAGCTATGTTTTTTTCTTTTCATGTGCTAGATATTATCTTGTGCTATTTACAATTTCTATAAATGCTTGCTTACATTTTATGTTGCTTTATATCAGTATTTTTATCATTCCTATGTGATAAGTGTTTCAAAAATATATTACTTAATTTGTTCCATGTAGAATATTGACAAGTTTAGAAATCCCCCCCCCTATTTTTGTGTTATTAGTTATTTTGGAAAAGTATGAAATACAATTAGTGAAGGTTTGCAAATTCCAGTATAGCTGGAGATCAGCTCTATTTGGAGAGGTCGAACTCTGTAGGATTTTCCGGTTACTTAGCAAAGTATTAAGTGTATTTTCCAATATTTTGCAAAACCAGTTCCTCAGTTACTCGATAGATGGCACCGCGAATCAGCATCATGTGATAGCTCACGCTACGCCCTCTATCCCTGAACAAAACTGAGAAACGCTTAATTCTCGGCTTCGTCTCTCTTCTCCCGATGTAGTTGAACTCCGAACGCCAGCGCACTTTCCAACGTCCATCGCTAATGTGTGATAAAGTTTGGTGGCCATCTATCTTTCTTGAAGGAAATAGTTATTCAAAAAATGTCAAATTGTAGAGAGTAGCTTTTGTAGATATTTTCCTTCATCTCTCCTTCTAATAATCGAAGTAAAACAATTTGAAGCCTCATTATCATCCTGGCAAATGCCGGCACCCCCTAGACACCGAAGCACCAAGAGGTGTCTTGCAAAACCGATACCTCCTAAACACAAAGCAAATATATATGTATGTATATAAACTAACCTGATGTTATATTACACAATACCTTTTTTTCATATTTTATTTTGAATAAAGCGAGTTTTTAGCATACTTATTTTATGTTCATCCCGTGATACTATCGTTCATAAAAAAAAAAAAAAATCTTCTACGAGCCTAACACTGTTCTGATACTTGAAAATAATTCAAGTAATATGAGTATTTTTTTTGGTCAACGAGTTGGTCGTGAGTTTCAAGTGGCATCAGAAATTACAATTATATAACACCAGTTAAGAATTTAAGGCTTAGGGCGTAAACATCAGAAACATTTTTCCGAAGAAAATCGTTCTTTGAGTTTTTTATAACAAATACTTTATGATCACCACATTCCGTTTTTTATTTTATTTAAGTTATTATTTTCGAATCTCATGAAAAAATTGTTTTCAATTAAATACTTGTATACATTTCGAATTAGCTTTTTTTTCCATTTCATAATCTGGATTGTTAATTTATCGTCTAAAACTAGGCACTTTCAACGTTCATAATGTATTTGATATGTATCTGGCCTGCATTCATGCTTCTTACTTCACGCTCTTTCATTATTGATTATCAATCAATATCTGGGCTCAAGCCCGTGATTGGACATCATTTCTAATAAAATATTATTAGTCTTATAAATTCTTTTGTAAAAGAAAAGGAAATTCTATGCAATACATGTGGAAAGTTATATTAGATACAGCATTTCTTGTAACTGTGATTGATCAACGAAAATATTTAATATATAGCTAAGTTTACAATATTCATATAAAGTATACTTGTATTAAAATCTCTCCAAATCAAAAAAGTTTAATTTTATAAGTTAGTGCAATTATTTCTTCTACTTATTAATACAACATATACGAAATGGAATTTTCGTATTTCTCACGAAAGATAATCTGCTAAATAATGTGCAATCAGAATAAATATTTTCTTTTGTTAATTTGGATTGCAATTAACCTTCTCAATATTTTGCATTTCAATCATGAAAAGAATAAAGGAAAAAATAAATTTATAATCCGTATACATTTTTTTTTTTAAATTACATAAAGTTTAGTTTGAACTTCTAAATATATAATATTTAAATTATTTTAGTCAGTCAGATATTATAAACTTCAGAACATTAAGTAAAAATTATCTATAATATAAGATTTAATTTCACAAATTATAAAATCTGATGATTGTTTATTAACGTCGCTCTGAAGAGCAATACATGAACTAAGTTTTGAAAGCTTTTTCAAATAGGGCTAAAAATTATTACATTTTCTTTTTTCATTCTAAAATGTATAAATATATGCCGAATTTTCAATATTATAAATAACAAATTTATTGGAATATATTGTTTTTACAGAGGTAAGAACTTTAAAATTTGTCTATTTTATTTTTGTAAAATTCAACTAAACTCTATTAAAAAAAATGCAATGATATTTCAGTACTTTGATATTAGATTCGAAATAATTGAATGCGATATCCACGAAGACAAATTCTTATTAATATATATTTTTATTGTCTTATTAAATTCTATTTTTATTTCCTGTGAATGAACGAATCTGAATTCGGAAATTGACTAGAACATTAATTTTTGAAGTTTCACCAGGATGAAAGAGCGATTTCGTAAAAATTCTTTTTTTTTTAAAACGATTTAAGATTCCAAGTTCTCAAATTTTCCTGTTGATTAATATTCAGCCTTTAATGATAGTACAATTTTTTAAAAATTTTATTGGATAATTTAAAGATATTTTGTGAAAATTTTCTAACAAATTTTATGAATCAAGAAATAGATAAATATTATCTGTCTACTCTGCTTTAAAGGAAATTCTTGTTTTACTTGATATTTAGAATACGTAAATTGTAATTTTTTAATTTTTTTCACATTTTTAGAATAGGTAAATTGCAATTTTTAAGTTTTTTAAAGTTAGTTCCTCAACTTAATTATGGTATTTTCAATTGCATATAATAGTTATACAATCTTTTTTCTCACATTTTAAATTGCTCAATTGAACTGAAATTTTCTATACACGATTCTTTTGGATGATAATACGATAATTTAATTAAAAATTATGAAAAATAATTGATTAAAACAAATTATTTAAAGAAATAAATTTTAAACCAAGTTTCTTGCCAAGTCGCCAAATCCGTCTTTTAATAATGTATCGTTTGCTTTAACTTTAATTACATTTAGCTGAAATATATTCAATTTAGTAATTTATCTTTTGCTTTAATTTTAATTACATGCAGCTGATATAATATTTATTTTAATGATTTGTCATTTGCTTTAATTTTAATTATATGTAGTTTAATTAATTAACATAATGCTTGACTGAGCAAAAAATTTTCACATTATGGCTTCGCATGCGTGAGTGAGATGCTTTTTGGGCATTTGAATGAAAATCTAATCCTTTTGATTGATTAAAAGCATTTTATTTTTGGGTGCACAGAACACGGATACATCACAGTAACACTGATGAGAAATACATATAAGACATTTTCACACACAACAACTAGAAGGGGAAAAGTCTCTCTTTCTCAACGTCACCACTGGTGGCGTTAGCAGTCCCGTTAATGTAACAGTCCTGGGAACTGATACAGTCACCCCCTCTGGTCATGGCGTCACCTCGGCGAGGAACCAGGAAGGTACATTCTTGGCCTGACTCTTTTACCATGAGTTAGAGGTTTAATTGATGGACCTTGATGAGGAAGTAATGCGGAGATGTGACAGACCCTAATAGGAACACCAGGATTGGCCACCTCCAATATAGTAGGAGATCCTTGGCTGAGAATAACATAGGGACCATTTCTGCGTGGCACAAACTTTGATGTTTTTTGTCGTGCAGAGCTACTCAAAGGATGTTGGTTAACCCTGTGACCTACGCTGAATTTGTACCTAGGCATGCGTATTTTATCGGCGCACTGTTTACGATAGTCTTGTTTAGATCCCACACGTTCTTTTATTTGTTTCGTCAGGGTAACAAATCTTTTTAGATAAGGCTGCTACAAAATTATAATTCTGGATGACACTCCTAATGTCATGATTGATGACATCAGTCGTCCGAAGTTCTCGGCCAAACTGAAGAAAAGCCGCAGTCTGGTTGGAGGTTTCACTTTTAAGCGAATAGCTGGAAGCTTCTCGGACCATTTTGTGTGATCGTACCCAACTAGGATTGCATGTCGAGGCTTTAGATCTCGATTGTGCCGTTCCACTGGATTCCTGTCCAGAAGATATCACACCTGCGGCATAACTGCACGGACAAATTGTGCTCCGTTGTTGCCGATAATGCGCCAGGGTTTGCCATATCACAAGAAGACTTCTTCAAGAAGATATTCTTTTGTTATGGCGTTGGGTAAAGCAAAGAGCTCAACACATTTTGTTGTATCATCCTCAACCATTAGAAACTACTTTTCACCGTTAAAAGTTTCTGATAAGGGACCAAACAAGTCTATAGCAAGAGTCTCAAAACGTTGACCATACACTGAAGTCTGCAGCAAACCAGATGGTTTCTGATTCGACGATTTGTACCTGTTGCGCTCATTACAATTTTTAACATAGTCCTGAATATACTTTCGCACTCCAGTTAAGTAATATCTCTGAGAAATTCGATGGTTAAGTTCCATCAACTCCATAATGTCCAGCAGTTGGAGAGTCGTGGTACACTTCATGAACCCTGTTCAGCTCGTGAGAGGGGATCACTAGCTGGGCCTCTTCTGATTTGGAGTCAGGGGATTACCTATATGAGTCCCTGATTCATTAGATAACCAGGCCTAGACCAGCTGGTATAGCTTTCTTCTTTCACGGGATTTTCAAATGATTCCATTAAGTTTTTTAACCTTTTGGAGACGGGCACTTTCGAGAAGAAAACACATATGGAAACGGGAGTTTTTACTGCATTGCCTATCCCCTTACCTTTCAAAGATTTTCAGTTTTAAGTTTCGTCTGATAAAAGGACCAGATAGAGTGTTGGCCCCAGCTGTGCAATGGAGAGATTTACGCTTAAGAAGTCTCTAGAAACCTATGATCCTCCGCCTGGAAGGAATTAGCTCCTCCCTGAAACCGCTTTGCAATTATATGTCCGTTTTCAATTAAGAAACTTTCGGAATATGTTCTCTGAAATAGAGATTTTCCTCAATTTCTTATATCATTTAACTAGTACTATAAAAAATTTTCATGCAGTAAATTATGCTATTCATAGCAATAATTGGGAAAAACTATAACAATTATTTACTTAGCAAAATTTATAGTGGCAGTGACCACTGTACCTTTACTGATATAATTATCAAATTACACTATACAACATTTTTAATTTAATACATAGACATTCTTGACTTATCTTTTAACGCAAAAATTCTTCAATGATTATTTTGGATGTGTAAAATATGTTTTAGCATCTAAAAGTCGAATAAATTAGTAATACTTTTGAACAATGAAGAAAATGTTTAATTTATTAAAATTGAAATATTTTGCGCGCTATATATATATGTGTTTTGTGTAAAGTAATTTTTTCAAGTAATTAATTAATTTTATAACTCATTCAGTAGAAGGCAATTTCAGTTTCAGAACTATTTTATTTTAGCGGAGAGAGAGACCTTTCCTACGGAGATTACATAACTCACCGTTGGATACAGATTCTGAGAGCATGAGTATAAAGAGTGGGCAAGAGAGGAGTATAAGAATATCGTTTTAGAACGCTTAGAACATTTGAGACATAGGCCGCGAAGCGCTTCAAGAAATGGGTCGGTAGGATGTTTCAAAACTTGGCGTTGATGGATGTTAAGACTTTCTGACAGGATGAAAAATCAGTGTAAGATTAAGTATAAATGATTATTAGGTGTGGTTGTAGGATTAAGAGCATTCACCTAGATTTTAGAGTTATTTCTGGATGTATGAATTTGTCATCTGACATTATATAGTTAAGTTTAGAAGTTGAAAAATTTTTTTGGCAATTCATCTGTTGTTTCTATAAATAATGGAAAAATTCATTTGAAAATGTTAGAGACCACATGGTCTGATGGAGGAACTTCAAGTGTGACTTAAGTCGATAGGGATCATCCCTACAAATCCTATACAACAGTGAAGAAGCTGACTTTGCAGATTTTAACAGGGCATGATTCGAATAAATTAAAAAAAGAAAAAAAGGATCATATTAGGAGATTAGAATGAATCACTATCTTTTAAAAGGAGAGTGGGAAGAGAGAGATTAAGTTATAAAATATTACGGTGAAAAATTACATAGGATGCAATCATTACAGAGTCTGCCCCTCCAAAGACGCCGATGTGCGTGAGCCACAGCTACCGCCGCTGCCTATCGGAGGTCAATAAAACTTCGTTAAATTACGAGAATTATTCCCGGAATTTCTGCTTGGAAAGAGTTATCCTAAACGTCCAGTTGACGCTGCGCGCGCCTCCTACCCAGGCCAACTGTTAAAATCTTAGGGAGAAGCTAACGACTTTCAGCAATAACGGACGTATACACTGTCACTTGTACACCCACAAATAACTGTGAACGGAAGCTAGTTGACTCTCAGGTAATGGACGTGGGTAAAATACTGTCACGTTGAAAGCACCCACAATAACTGTACTTATGATTGAACTATTAATTTTTATTGTTAAGTTTCAATAAAAAATTTGTCCAGAAAGGACTGGTCCGTCGTTATACTAATTTCACCAAAGAACATTAATTGGTCCGTCGAGCCGGAGAATTGTGCTATGGATAGTATAGAAAAACTCAACAAAGTGAAGACTTCCTTGAAAGGAAATATTACTAGAATCGAAACATTTTTTGATAAAGTGTCCGATGATGTTGATTCGATGGAACTAGAAGTTAAATTAAAAAAAAGTATTGCAACTTCAGACGAAAATAGATGAGTTAAAAAACACCTTCTTCGCACTTGAAAATGCCACTCCCAATGAAGTAGCTGAATTTGAAGACGATTTAGAAAGCAACGAAATTCGCCTTGAAGATTTGGAGGTAAGAATTAAAAAATTAATTAACTCTAATAATAAAACATCTGTGACTGCAGTTGAAAATAATAAATATGAAAACGGAACTTCTTTTGTTCCAATGAATATTCCACCCATAATACTTCCCATGTTTTCGGGAAAATATGAAACATTTAGCAATTTTAAAACTCAATTCGATGATTTAATAACATCGAACAACCAACTAACGCAGTCACAGAAACTATATTATTTAAATTCATGTCTATCAAATGAAGTAAAAGAATTTGCCTCCACTTTTGACAATTTTTCTTCATTGTATGAAGCACTTGAATCACGGTTCGATAATAAAAGATTAATCGTTGATATTCATGTACAATCAATTTTAAATTTTAAGAAAATAGAACGAGAAAATCCTAAGGAAATCCGTGAAATGATTGATTGCATTAAGAAAAACTTACGAGCCTTGAAAATACTTAAATACGAACAAAATGATTTATTTGATATCTTTTTATTGAATATTATGCTTAAAAAATTAGATAAGGAATCCCAAAAGAATTTTGAATTGAGTCTAAAAGCCAAAGATGTTCCGACATTTAGCGAGTTTATAATATTTTAAGAACAACGCGAAACGATCCTTTTATCCGTAGATAGAAATTGTGCGGACGAAACAAAAACAATCATAAGAAAATCTAATTTTTCTTTCGAAACTAAAACTCTTTTAACGAATCAAACTATTGAAAATAAGAACTGCATAGTTTGTAATGAAAACATTCCTCATCCGATATACAGATGTAAAAAATTCCTAGAATTAACGCCCTATAAAAGACTAGATCTTGTGCGATTGCATAAACTATGTGAACTGTGCTAACGAAAAAATCACAGGAAATCTAAAGCGTCTGGGAGAAGGAAGATCTTAATGTAAAAAAAACACGTAATCACCAGGTGGCGCTTGAATCGTGAGGGACAGGGAAAATTTCCAAGAGAGAAAAAGGGGAAAAATATAGTACGCGGTTTTTACAATCTACGTTTTCCCGCCAGGTTTTAAGAACCATTTTTTTTTTCAGGTAGCGGTAAGTGATTTCTCTTTCATTACTGGTTAATTGTTTTACATAAATATTGTAAAAATACTAAGAAATAACTTTTCATAAAATTTTCCTCTATCATTTTTTAAAAAGCAGAATAACTGATTTTCTCTTCAATTTCCGAGATGTTGAAAAACAAACAACTGCCTTGTACGTAAAGAATACTGGAAGTAAGTTTAACGATATGAAAAAAACAACGTACTTTTATTGTCATCGCAATGGTTTTTATAATGTGAGGGGTGATAAAAAGAGAACTATTAAAATGGCTGGAAGTAACAAGATTAACGGAAACTGTCCATCAAAGATGAAAGTATGTGAAGACAATGAAAACCAAGTATATGTGGAATTTACAAAAACTCATTTAGGACATGGAAAAGATTTGGGAAGAATGCAAATAACAAGAGAAGAAAAAGATGAATTAGCAAGAAAACTGGAGAAGAAAATTCCAATTGAAATCATCTTGGATGGAATCCGAGATTCGTTTATTGATAGATTAGAAAGGATCCACTTAGTAACGCGGAAGGATCTGCTGAATACAGCATAAGCTCTGAAGGTATTATGGATACTAACGATGTCTTAAGTGTAGGCAAGTGGGTCCATAGTTTACAAGGAAGAGAAGATTCTCCGGTTATTTTATTTAAGGACCAGAATATTTATGATGTTTTGTACCCTGAATTAAAAAGTGAAGATTTTCTGCTTGTCATAATGAACAGATGTCAAAGAGAGATGCTAAGTTTTTACGGTAACGACACCATATGTTTGGATTTCACGCATGGGATGAATGCGTATGGTTTTGATTTGGCAACAATTTTAGTTTTAGATGATAAGAGAGAGGGGTTTCCAGCAGCCTTTATTTTAAGCAATAGGCAAGATTCAAAAGCTTTGTCAGTAGCATTTGCAGCGATTAAAGAACATGTAAGCATTTCGCCAAAAGTTATGATGACGGACGACACAGAATCTTTTCTTAATGCATGGAGGACAGTTTTTGGCGTTCCCGAAAAAAGACTTTTGTGTACATGGCATGTGGACAGAAGTTGGAGAAGAAGTATTGTAAAATTAATTAAAAAACCAGAAAATCAGATCCCAGCTTACAAGGTTGTTCGATGCCTGTTAACGGAAACTGAGGAAGAAGCTTTCTACATAATGCTACAAGAAGCTTTGAAAATTTTCAACGAAACAGATGAATTTCGAGCATTCAAGAATTATTTCGAACATGTATATTGTAAACGAACCGAAGCATGGGCATATTGTCATAGGAAGTGGCTAGGAATAAATACCAATATGCACATTGAAAGCATGCACCGGACAATTAAATATGTGTATCTGCTAGGAAAAAAAGTGAAAAGGCTTGATAGAGCGTTATTTTATTTGATGAAATTTGTTAGAGATAGAGTTTTTGATCGACTCATCTGTCTGGAGAAAGGCAAAATATCGTCGAAAATAGCTCAGCTGAGGAAAAGGCATAAAGTTGGCCAAGAATTAACTAGTTTATGCATTCGAAAGAATGAAGAAGAGTGGTCTGTTGCATCTACAAAAAGTAATGAGATTTATATTGTGAAAAAAAATGTTGCATGCTCCGAAGGATGTACCTTAATGTGCAAAGAATGCAAGCAGTGTTTGCACAATTTTACTTGTACATGCATTGATAATGCAATTCAGTGGAATATGTGCAAACACATCCATTATATTTGTAGCAGAAATTTAAATGAAATTAATAGTGCTGTTCCAGAAGATGAAGGACTTTCTGTACATTCCCCTACAGTAGATGAAGAAGAAATGGTTATTTGTGAAGATAGAAAATTTTTGGAAAAAGCAACGCTTGTGGATAATTTGAGGGCTACAGCTACAAGAAAGACAACTTCTAAGGAAGAATTTCAAAAGAAATGCACAGAGCTGATAAACAAAACATCCCCAGAACAATATGATAACGTTTTAAGCTTGCTACAAAATGCTTTGAATTCACCACATTTTTTCCCTCCAGCAAATCAAGAAGCTGTACCGAAAAATTTGAATAAGGAGCCCCCAAATAAAAAGATAAAGACTCAAAGATATGTTTCAACAAAAAAGAAGACTTCCCAGAAAGCCTCAACTACATTTAGGAAACCAACACAAGAAGAGTGCCAAAGCATATCATCGAGTCTGATTTTGACAGCAAAAACCAAACAAGAATGAAAAGTGTTATTGTAAATTATGGAAGAGTTTGGTTTAAATGTTAATTTGTTTTTAGGTTTTCCTGCATATGTGCAATATGTTTCTTTTTTACTGTGGGTTATAGATCATAGTGCAATATTGAATTCCCGATTAACTATCATAGAAGCCATCTAATACTTATGTATTAATTTTTTAGCATGTGCAATATATGTAATGTTTACAAGTGCAATATATATAATGTTCCTTTTTATATTATAGGTAGTTATGGTGCAATATATGTTATGCTTCATGTGCAATATATGTAATGTTCCTTTTAATTATAGGTAGTTATAGATAATTTTGATGTAAAGTTCCTGATCCACTAGAAGGCATCAAATGGCTCTTTAATTTATATTTTTGGCTAATATGCAATATATATATATGATCTTTTTCATTGTAGGTTGTTTTTGATCCTTATGCTTTATAAAATTCCAGAAAATCAAGAAGGCATTTGTAATTGTTAATTTAAATAAATAAAATAAAATAATACAGTTGACCTTTTGTGAATGGATAACTGTTTAAAGAAAAAGCTGGTTATGTGCATAAATTTAAAAGTCTGAAGTTTTCATCAAGGAATGAAGCAAAAAGTAAACATTTCTCACTTGAATTAACTAACAAACATAAGTTTCCAATCACCTGCTTGCCTATTAAAATTATCAAAACATAGCTCAAACTTGTTAAATGAATTATAAGTATTGCAAATGGTTTATAAACAAAAGCTTCATTTTATTTTAGCAATGGTTGATTTTGTTCCCTATCCCGAGGATATCCATTTGTAGAGGTTCAACTGTATTCACTTCTCTGTGGCTGCTACCTTGACGTGGTAGAGAAGCTTAAATATCATTAGAAATTTCTGATGGTATCACTAAAAGCAGTCTTAAATAAGTAATTCATAAAAAATTTCAGTTTCTGTAAAATAATTTAAGTACACATTTTGATGTACATTGTTCTATTTTATGGCAAAGAATAATTAATTTTTACTCGTTTGTGTTTACTTCTAACTTAAATACAATTGTAATTCAAATATTTTAAATGATCTTCATATGGTTTTGTCAGCATCAAAAAAAACTTAATAAAAAATTTTCTATTGTATTTTCGAGTGCTTTTTATTTGTCTCAAACTGCATGATCATAATTAGCTACAAGTCTGTGTTTAGTAATTTTTGACTTAAATTATATGCATATATTAAGTTATAAGAGGTCTACCAAATTGTAAACATATTTCTATAGTGAAATTAGGAGTAAGGTAAGTAATGTTTCAAAAATTTAAGTTAATGTAGCTTTCTATACTTCTGAAATACATAAAAATAGGAATTGAGTCGAATGAAAACAATTGTGAATAAAAATAATTCTGAATAAACTTGTTAGTATAAGTTTCAAATCCAATTTACACAATGTTTTCTTTTTATAACATTTGACATGCATTGCTTTTAGAAGTTATTTAATGTTTTCTTTATTTTTAGAAGTGCAACTATAAATTTTTTCTACATCTGAAATATTACATAATAATTTATAGCAGTATCTTGATGGAAAAAATTATTTATAATTTCCAGTTTTTTAGAGTAATGAAAAATAGAACCAACTAACTTATCTCAATGTATATTTTCCCCAGAAATACATTAGTTAATTTCCTTTAATTTACATTTTGACTTTGCATTCATTTCAAGGGTCATTATTTCTCTCATGTGTGAATGGCTGTCTAAATCCCTTCTTTAATTTTAACGAACAATACCTTTTTATATAGTGAACTTAATTTTGTAATTTCTTGCGCAAGTAACAGGCCGAAGCAATTCGTTTTAACAGGAGATTAAAGACCTAAGAGCTCCAATAGCATCCAACGTTTACACTTATCTTTATTTCATTAATTGCAATACATTTTTAAAAATTACTATAGAAATTATATAAACGAAGAGAATATAGAATGCTGAAAGATGACACATTTATATTCACAAATAAATAATACTCGTGTAATATATGTCAGTATTTGGCAAAGAACTGTCAAATGTGAAAATGTATGGGATGAGGAATTTTTAATTCTATGTGTGTATATATATTCAAGTTTTGTTTGAAATAAAAAATTTATTTTGTGCATGGGATTCTTAACTATACAATTACATTGCACAATTAACAGTAGTTAATAGAATGGAACAAACATATATATATATATCTAATACATTTTTTATGAACTATACATGAAAGCCTTTCAAGTTACCATAACTTTAAAAGTAAATACAAAATTGAAAGTAAAATAACTAATTAAAAAATAAAAAGTATAGATTATATTTACCCTTGTCTAAGACTTGATTTATAAAAACGGCTGTGGGGAAGTTATACAAAATATTAATTACAAATTATTCAGTTTTATTTATTTTTTTACAATCAAAAGTTGCATTGTGTTTTCAGATACTCAAATCTCAGTTTGCCAGATTTTCCAAGCAAGCACTGATAATTTGATTCCTTTAAAATATCTCATTTTAATGTAAAGCCAATTACACTGTGGGATTCGAACCAACATTATGAATATTACAATCATTAGTGCACAACATATAGAAGTACTTGCATACAGCATGTTTCCTTCATAAAAAAATTATAAATGCAGGAAAGTTAAATTTCGCATGCAACCTGACTGCAATGTAAAAAAAAAAGGGGAAGGATATGAAATTTTTTTATTATAAATATGAAATTTATTTTTTAAGCAGTAAAAAAATTATAGCTATAATTTACATGAAGTGCTTTTTACTTATTTTAAAATCGTTTTCCCTTATAAAAACAATGAAATTATAATACATACTTTTTTTTTTATAATGAATTTATATGCATATCTTTTTTTCTTTCCCTCGCCGATTCCGTATGGTAATTAAAACAATCATTCCAAAAAATTAAGCTACAATCCAACTTTAGGAAAGGTTAAAAAATGTTTTTTAATTAATAAAAATGAAAACTATTACAAATTTCATAAACTAACGATACAATTTAAAAACTAAATAATTCAAAAAGCATGTAATTAGAGAATTGTGATTTCCTTAAACTTCTTTAAAAACTGATGAAAGTCTTGTTGCATCAAGAAATGTCAAATGTTATTCCTTTCCTTCGATATTTAAACAATAGCATTATTGCTGCCCAATTGTACAGAGCGATCTCGGATTCTTCCTATCCGTTTCAGTGTTGAGCTCAGATCTATGTCCAAATCCCTTTTTCCCCTATTATAAAAATCCCTACTCTCTTAAGATCATCCTGTCCCCAGACGCATGTCAGGAAATCTCAATGAGCTTCTACCTTCGTTTGCAGTTGTGGAGGAAAACATCCAAAGACTATTTGCTGTAAACAAGGGGTCAAGGCACGAAAGCCCCCCAACTTAGGGGGTGAAAGAGTAACGTCTTCCTGCGAAGGAGATCCTGAAACAACAGCAAAAAAAAGAACTCGCATTGGGGAAAGAAAAAGTCATAACTTCTTCTACCCTCTGTAATACAATCGTTAGTAAAGTAGTCAGACCGAACAGAAAGACCGTTTTAATTTCAACTTTGCACATATTTTTGCAAAATAGGGAAGGAAGATTCGTTAAATGCACAGCGATTTTTGATTCCGCTTCAAATATAAACATTTTATCTAGAAAAATGTGTGATTTTCTTGGTATTAGATCAGAAAAAATACAGACTTACGTTTCTGGACTCAATTCAACAAAACAAAATTTAAAGGGAAAAATGAGTACTTTTATCTCTAACGAAAATGGTGGTTTTAAGGAACACATAGAATTTTTTGTGACGGAAAAAATTACTGGGTTGACACCTAGTGTTAACTTAGATATTTCAGAAATAAAAATTCCCGAATTTTTAAATTTATCTGATCCCTATTTTTTTGAAGCTAAAGAGATTCATGCATTATTAAACGCCGATATTTTCTTAAGAATAATGAAAGATAATGTTTATAAAGTAAATGATGAATTAATATTCAGAGAAACTGAATTTGGATGGGTTGCTGGTGGACGGCTCCAGGAAAACAAAAATAATAACAACTTATCGTGTTATCTCCTTAAGGATGATAATTCTGTTGAGGACACATTAAAACTTTTTTTTGAACTTGAATCTCTTGCCGTAAAAGATGACCCTTACTACCATGAAGAAGATCAAGCTATGAATATTTTTAAAGAAACCATACAATTTAATAATGAACGATACGTAGTAGAATTGCCATTCCGTAAAAACTGGAAATAATTATCTGATAACTTTTCTGTAGCAAAACAACGTTTCCAAAATTTATGGCGAAGGTTACAGAGAGATAAAAAACTTCACTCTCAATATCTAGAAACGATTCAAGATTATTTGAATCAAGGGATTATAGAGAGAGAAAAAATACTGAGGCAAATATACACAAACCAGTATATTATTTACCCCATCAAGCAATAAAAAGGGAGGGTCGAGTCACAACTTCTACTCGTATTGTATTTGATGCTGCCTCACATCAAACTAATGAACTTTCTTTGAAAGATTGCTTGTGGCCTGGTCCCAATTTAAATCCTAACCTTTTAGATGTGCTAATAAATTTTAGGTTAAATCGGATTGCAATATCATCCGATATTCGTCAGGCTTTTCTTCAAATTTGTTTGTCGGATAAGCATAAAGACGCTGTACGATTTTTGTGGACAGAAAGTAATCCAAGCGACAAAAAAATGCCTTCATTACAAATTTACCGTTTCAACAGGATTATTTTTGGCGTTAATGCTAGCCCATTTTTGCTAGCAGCTACAGTTAAACATCACATTGAGAAATATAGAAAAAGTCATCCTTTAACTGTACAACATCTAGATTCCTTCATGTACGTTGATGACTGGATCACAGGTCAAGACACTCGAGAAGAAGCACTTCTTATATCTCTTCATGCTGAGAATATCATGAAGGAAGCAGGAATGGAGATGAGAAAATGGATCAGCAATGACACCACTTTAATGTCTCAGTGGGCAGCAAAAGGTTTCGACACTTATCCAGTTGATACATCCGTCAGCTTAGGATCAAACAAGACAAAAGTATTAGGCTTGGCTTGGCAAACCCTAGGTGATTGTCTGACGTTGGATACTAAAGGATTGCTAGAATTCATTTCAACTAACAAAAATACTAAAAGATGCCTGTTACAAGCTATCGGGAAAATATTTGATCCACTTGGATTGATTTCCCCCTTCACTATAAGAATGAAATGCCTCATTCAGGAACTCTGGAAGAATAAAATCACTTGGGATGAAGAATTACCCCCGAAAATAGTGGAAAGGTGGGTAAACTGGAGCAAGGAATTACCCTTGTTAAACAAACTCAGAATTCCAAGATTTATTCTTGATTTTACAAATTCTGAGATAAACGACTTCATCGAAATCCACACCTTTTGCGTTGCTTCTAAACTTGCCTATGGAGCATCAATTTATGTGAAAGTGAAAAAACAAAATGAAGTGCTTGTAAATCTCCTCACTTCAAAAACGAGAGTGGCACCTCTGAAGGCTATTACCTTACCTCGACTTGAACTCTTGGGAGCTTTAGTTGCGGCTCGTTTGAGTTCTAAAGTGCAAGAAATCATCCGCAAGAAAAAGGAATGCAAAGTGTTCCACTGGACAGATTCCAAAATAGTTCTGTTCTGGATTAAAGGTTCTGCGAAGAAATGGAAACAATTTGTGGGCAACAGAGTGTAGGAGATCACCAAGTTAACGGATCCTGATTCTTGGTTTCATTGCTCTGGAAAGGACAATCCCTCAGATCTCTTGTCTAGGGGACTTAGTGCTGACGATAAATGGTGGAATGGTCCATCATTTTTGCAATTTGATGAACTCTCAGGTACTGATTCTAAGTGTCCAGAACTTAATGAAGAAGAGTATTTGCCTGAACTGAAATCGAAGGACTCAAAAGAAAATGTTGTGTTAACTTTAAATTTAAATCAAACTATTTTTGATTATTTACTTACTTATAGTAATAGATTTCTAACTATTGTCCGAGTATTAAGTTTCCTTTTCAGGTTTATATTCAATTGTAAAAATCCTGGAAGAAAGAAAGAGGGACCACTCACATCAGAGGAGATGATGGAAGCGGAATATTTTTTTTATTAAAACAAGAACAACTCATGTCTTTTCATACAGAAATAACAGCTATGCGAAATGGAGATGATATTTGCCATAAAAGTAAGATTTTAAATTTGTCCCCATTTTTAGATGATAAAGGTATTATTATAAGAGTGGGAGGAAGACTCAAAAATTCGCAACTAACGTACTCAGGTAAACACCCTATTTTGCTACCAGCAAAAAGTAAATTGACTGAAATGATTGTAAAATACTGTCATGAAAAGTATTTTCATCTTGGAGCCCAGAATTTGCTTTATCAAATTAGACTTAAATTTTGGCCTATCCATGGGCGAAATGTTTGTAAAAAAATTGTCCATAACTGTATAAAATGTTTTAAAGCAAATCCTAAAATATGTTCTCAAAAAATGGGTAATTTGCCAAAGGAAAGGATTACTCCTGATAAAGTGTTTAATTCAACAGGTATCGATTTGTGTGGACCCTTTCTTATCAAAAATAAATATCAGAGGAAAGGTCCTGAAATTAAAGTATATGTTTGTATATTTATTTGCCTTGTAACAAAGGCCATTCACCTAGAGATAATCAGTGACTTAACTTCTCAAGCACTAATAGCGGCACTGAAAAGGTTTATATCGAGAAGGGGGAAATGCCGTAAAATAATTTCGGACAATGGGACCAACATGGTTGGAGCTAACAGGGAATTGAAAACTTTGACTAAATTGGTGAGAGATCGAGAAGAGTCTCTATTTACCTTTTTTGCAGAAGAAAACATCGAATGGTCATTTATTCCCCCTAGAAGTCCTAACTGGGGAGGTCTTTGGGAGGCTAATATAAAGTCATTCAAATACCATTTCAAGCGCGTTGTGGGAAATTCAAAATTTAGTTAGAATTACTAACTCAGATTGAGGCAATTTTGAGCTCTCGACCCCTTACTCCACTTTCATCCGACATAGACGATTTGGAGGTTTTGACGCCAGCTCATTTTTTAATCGGAAGACCGATTACAGCTATAGTAGAACCATCTATTATAAATTGTGAAACAAATCGTCTAAAGGCTTGAGAAAGAATTACCAAGTCTGTTCAAACGATCTGGAAAAAATGGAGCCTATCATATTTAAATAACCTGCAAGAAAGGAAAAAATGGATAGTTAATAAAGAAAATCTTAAAGTAGGAGATATGGTTTTGATTAGGGAAGA
Organism: Nephila pilipes; assembly: GCA_019974015.1. Lineage (NCBI taxonomy): Eukaryota > Metazoa > Arthropoda > Arachnida > Araneae > Nephilidae > Nephila > Nephila pilipes. Next base: position 30,794 of record BMAW01089583.1, read on the forward strand.
ACATCTTCCTCCTTGTAAATGGTTATTAGGACGAGTTGCAGAAAGTTATCCGGGAATGGATAAAAAAGTTAGAGTTGCAGATATCAAAACTAGTAACGGTACTTTTAAAAGGTCCATTAATAAACTGAGTGTATTACCTATTGAAAGTTAAAAATGCATGATTGTATATCACATTACCAATTTAAATTTATTGCATTTTGTATCATGTATCGAATTATTTACTACATATTGGCTATTTTTTTATGTTTATATATTTCATCATTGTTTCTGTGTTTGAACTATTTCTCTACTTATATATTAATGTGGTATATTTAGTTGTGAATTTAATTCACTTATTATTTACTTGTAATAATTAATTCTTAAAAATGTTGTATTTTAATAATTAACATAAATTGTTAAGTTCTTGCATGAGAACATGGCAAGACCGGGCGAGATGTTGACGCATGTGCGCGCCTCCTACCGGTCAACTGTTAAAACTAAACAGAAGCTGAACGACTTTCAGCAATAACGGACGTGGGTAAATACTGTCACGTTGACACCCACAATAACTGTGCTTATGATTGAACTATTAATTTTTATTGTTAAGTTTCAATAAAAAATTTGTCCAAAAAGGACTGGTCCGTCATTCATAATTTCACCAAAGACAAGTCCCTTCATTTTTACAAACACCAATTAATTTTATTGAATGACTAAAAATTTAAAATACATGTGATGGGTGTAAACATCAATTAATTGAATGTTAACACAAAATATCGAATCAAATTTTATTTAAAGGTAAACAGTAACATGTTACATTGAATTATATAGAACATGAATAAAGTAATATAATAGCAAATACCATAGAAATTCAAATAAAGAGGCATTGATGGTTTCAGTGCACAAAGTAAAAAGTCAATCCTAAATAGGAATGTATACCAATGTTTATGCAGTCCATCAAATATTAAATAGATAAAATACTTAATAAAAACAAATGTAGTGAAAAATTATCAGTATACCCAGCATTCTTGTGGTTTAACACAAATGAAACATACAAATTTCATGAACACCTTAAATAGAAAAAGAAAAAGACATGCATACACTCTATCGCGAAAACAAAATGTGGAATTTTTGCTTGTAAACAATACTTGAACCTTACAGAAAGTGTAACTTGTGGGTATGTGGACCAGTAAAGTACAGAACAGAACACAGGATATGTTTGAACAAGGCCAAAATTTAAAAAGGTCGCTCCTTTCACTCAGTGCTCTATCAACTGGATAAAGACCATGAGCAAAGGAAATTCATGAAGCCCAGTTCCCTAATCTCAATACTATATGGTCAATGTAATTTTGTAGAAGTTTGAAGTCCCTTAAGTGCCACTTCTTCCCGTTGCGCTGGTCAGGACCAGCCATATTACGGACAAGTTGGTGCAACTCCTGAACTCACGTGAAGACCCTCATGCTTCTGAATTTTTCTATCTTGTTGTGATGTAATCACAACACACCTATAAAACCTCTAGAGGAAAACAGTAAGTGAACAGAAGGAAAATAAAGAAACCAAAAGAGACAGAATTTTATTGTATTATTTAATTATTACTAATATTTATGAATTTTCATTATTGGCAGGTTAAAGTATTTATTTATTCATGACGTTTTAATTCTTCTGGGGATGGTAGATCTTAATTTTGAAAGATGAACAATATCAGATTTTTGGTTTTAGCACACATTTGGTCAAGTTATTTCATAATATAAATCAGAAATTTATTCACAATTTCATATATGGTCTTGAAAAACTGGTGATAATTTAAACTCTTTGGATAGTTAAATTCTTCATATCACATTCTTCACCCGGTTGAAAAGGAGAATCTATGGAAACGACATCATATCAATTTTATTTTATACGATAATGGATAGTATTACTTTTAGCCAATGTTTCTTGCTTCTTCTACTGGAGGGAGTAAACTTGGTTTTGGGTTAATGGAAGATTATATGGTAAAGTGCCATGCAAATATGCAGGAGGAAATTTTGTAACAGAATGTGGTATAAATTGTATTCATTTATACTTTTTCCAATTTGTCCAGGAATTTTAGTAGGGGAGGAATTTAACTTCTAATTAGTTACATAGATTGATTCATGTCCACATTTTCAATCGTTTGTGGGTGATGAAAGAGTATAACATCTGATATTGTATGATTTATAAGAAATATCTATCTAGAATAAGGTAAATGCACATTTCAACAGTTAGCAATTTAAGGTAGCATTTGAAAAATTTGTTTTAAAATATTAATATAAGTTTCAGAATTTTCATTATTTGATGGAAAAACCCAAACATATCTAGTTGCATGATCAATTACTATATGAAGATATTTTTTTTTATAGAATTATAATAATTAAATCCCCCAACAGTATCAACAGAAAGACATTTAAAATGTTGATCCGTGGGGAGAACAGTCTGTAAAAGATCAAATTTCTTTTGCCTTTTCTTTTTATTTAGTTGACAAACATGACAATGTTTGAAAAAAGCAGAAATATCTTCATTAATACGAGGGCAATAATATTGGGGAGTAATTAGATTTATCATTTTTTGAGTACCTGGATGTCCAAATTGCTCATGAGCATTTTGCAAAAATTTTCTCCCGAGAGAAAAAGGTACAACTATTTTAACTAAAATTTTTTTTCCAGTACAAGTACATCCATTTTTTTTATATTTTGAATTATATAAATTTTCGAAATGTTTTATCTCATCTAGTTCAAATAAATGCACAGTGTGTTGGATATATTGGGCGGTAGGATGCCTTGATAACATGTGAGCTTCAACATTATATAGCTGTTCCCCTTTTCAATATTTAACTTCATAATCAAACATGCTTAATTTTAAAGACCATCTAAATAATCAATTCCTTATATATATATATTTTTTTACATTTTTTAGCCAAACAAGAGCAACATGATCTGTATTAATTATGAATTTTCCCCCATGTAAATAATAAAATTTATCAAGGGCATCTACTATAGCCAAACATTCCAATTGAGTTATATAATAATTTTGTTCATATTTTCTTAAAGTTCTAGAATGATATGATACAGGTTATAATTTACCAGAACTATCAGGCTGTTTTAAAACAGCTCCAATGGCTCTTTGTGAAGCATCACAAAACAGGTTTAGTTATTAATTACGATTTTAATACCTCAAAAAAATTTTGACATTGCTCTGTCCATACCAATTGTTGATCTTTTTAGAGAAGATTGTTTAATGGTTCTCCAATTATAGCATAACCATCAATAAATTTACTATAAACATTTACAGAAACCAGAAAACCTTGAAGTTATTTTACATTTTTTGGAGGTTGTAATTTTCTGATGCTTTCAATATTATATGCAAATTGGTAATACTTTTTTCATTTTGCATTATTCTATTCTTACTACAATCAATAATTAAATTAAAAAGACTACAATCTAGGAGTCCTAAAATTATGTAAGGTAAATGGTTATCAATAATATATAATCTTATTTTTTTCTTAATTTCTCCTATTTTTAAATATGAGTCACACATTTGTTTCAATTGGAAATTGCCACGGGCTTGGTTTACTTTTATAGGACTAGTCTTCTTTCTCTTTAAGTGAAGTTTGTTAACAATATCTGCAGAAATATGCGAGAGAGTGGATTCTATGTCAACGACAACATTGACATTGTCACGTAAAATAGGTAAATATCCCAAGTTAGCTATGGTTGGGTTTGTTAAAGTAGGTGATTTAGTTGAGAGGTGTCCGGACACTAATAATTGTCATTGTACTGGGCCCTGAGCTTCAGTAGAGGTGTTTTGATTTTCTCTAAAGTTTTGTTCAGAACTAACAGGGTTTCCTGTGCACTAGGAAACAGAGTTAGACATGGATAGGTTATTCAAAAATTTAGGTGGTCTCAAAGGACACGTTTCTGAACAATGATATGCATTAAAAATGCCTTGTCTAATACAAAATTTACAGGGTAAAGGTGGCAATCCCTGCTGAAAATGAAAATTGTGATTTGGTCTAATGTTAAAAGGTGGAGGATGATTAGAGAAATTGTTTGGACAAGGCCTGGAATAATTTGGAGGTCGGGGTAAAAAAGAGGATAGTTGCCTAGTCATAAAAGGTGCAGGTGGTCTATTGCGATGAATTTGTCTACTTCTATCCATGGGTTTACTGTTTCTGACTCTACTTCCTTCAGGAGTAAATTCTTGTATTTTGAAACGTTTAGTTACCACTGAGAGCCATTCTGATGGGTAGTTAGGCAGGTTTATTATTACTAAAATTTTTTTACAAAAAGAATTGCATTCCTTTTGCCGAGAACTGTTATTAAAGAATAAATAAAAATAATCTTTTTTCCATGCGTATATAATATTTTGCGTAGTAATTAAAACTTTTGATAAAGATTTAATTCCCCCCCGCTATTACTTAAAGAAATTATCAAACGAAGTGGAGCTGAATGCCGTTTAAAAATATATATCTTCCATTTTTGAGTTACTTATTCGTGCTAACTTATGAGGAAACGGTACCCTAAAAAATAAGAGAAAATATATATATCACCTTATTTTAATTTTAGAACTAAAAGAAAAGAACTTTAATAAAAGATATAAATCCTTACTTTGATGATAATGCACTGGGTTCATCTACTGTGGAAGAGCACTGCAGATTATTATGTCGAACACTCTTGAAAGCAAGAAAGGCCAATTTAAAATTTAACGTATTGAAAATGCAGCTATCACAAACTTCAGTTAACTATCTGTTTGCAACACCAAACTGCAAAGAAGATTTGCAAAGATTTCTCAGTATTGTAACATATCTAGCAAAATTTACACCACACCTATCAAATTTAACATATAATCTAAGATAGTTTCTAAAAAAAGATTCTGTGTGGATCTGGGATACAAACACAGAGGGGGATTTTGAGCTGATAAAACAAGCCATAATGAAATCTCCCCGTTTGAAATATTTTGACAATAACAAGGCAGTAACTGTTTCTGTTGATGCCAGTACAAATGGACTTGGAGCTGTGCTTTTTCAAGAAGGTCAGCTAGTAGCCTACGGATCTGTATCCTTAATGCAGACACAACAACGTTATGCTCAAATTGAAAAGGAGCTATTGGCTGTGATATATGGGTTGGAGCATTTCAACTATTATACGTACGGAAGGATTGTCACAGTCCAGACAGATCACAAGCCAATACAGGGCCTTAGTAAGAAACCATATGATACAATATCTCCTCGTCTTCAACGTATGTTATTTCGACTCAATAAATATAATATTCAGTTGGAATATGTTCCAGGAAAGAACCTAGTTATAGCAGATGCCCTATCAAGAGCACAATCAACCATTAATAATTTTGATGAAGTTCTAGGCCAGGAGGCAACAGTGAGAATAAATTTGTTAACACAAGCTTCACCAACTGAGTGGGAGGAAATAACAAAAATAAAAACAGGTGATCCTGAAATGCAAGATGTGTTGTTTCACATTAATAATGGTTGGCCAGAGAAAAAGAAAACCGAAATAGCTGCACAACCTTATTGGCATTGCAAAAAAGAATTATTTGCAGAGGACAGCGATTAGTGGTACCAGCAATATATAGAAAAGAAATATTGAAACTATTGTATGTGTCACACGAGGGTGTAGTTTCCAGTAAAATAAAAGCCAGGGAATATTTTTATTGGCCTAATTTAAATAGAGATGTTGAG
>BMAW01089588.1:0-29874 GCA_019974015.1 Nephila pilipes
TGGAACAAACAAAACATCACGCCAACGTTCCTGTTTCTTAAAAAAAAGAGAGAAAAAGTAAAATTTTGTGTTTTAAATACGAAAACCGTCACAATTTTTTTAAAAATGAATTATTTTGGCTCAATTTAATTAAAATTTGATATGCATTGAAATAATTAGAAAAACCAAAGAATTGTAAGTAGCAGTATTTGAAACAATTGAAATTTTTTTAAAAATATATTATTTGTAATTTTTAAATCGTTTTATTTTAATTAAAGTTGCTACAATTTTTTCCCTCAAATGTCGGTGGTCGAGGTAGCTCAGAAGTCTGGTTTTAGTTTAGTTTCTTATTAACGTCGCACTAGAAGCAACACGAGGGCTATTGGCAACGGACTTCGTAATTTTGAACCACGGTCAAGTGACGAGGATGACACCTGAGCTATCACCCCCCTCTCCTAACATCCACAACACACCAACGGGAGGACATTGGGCCCCGATAGATTTAACATGCATCAGCCCCGGCTACACGGCGGATCCTTGGCGGTTAAGGATCGAACCCAAGACACAACGAAAACCGACGGCCACGAATCCGGAACCTTGACCACTAGGTTACTGTGGCCAGCTCAGGAGTCATGGTCGTGGACTTAACCCTGGTAGTTTTTGTTTATTCATGGATTCAAAACTTGATGCTGTCTTTGGTAAACACGGGTGACGCACTCCCGGGATACCCTAGCGATCCCTCTCTATTTTCGACCCTCCTTCTTGTCAACCATTTTTACCTTTTTTTCAACTTCACGTCTAGACCACAGTTTAATCTTGTTTGGCGCAGCATAGCCATATCTGGCTCTTGTGCCAATAAACTTTACATTCACTCACTCACTCAAAACTTGATGCCACTTAAGAACAGTCGAACAATTGAGACTAATGTACCAAATGCTTTCGGAGCTTAAAGTCGTTCTTTTGGCTTATGTTGGAAGTTGGGACAATGGCAAATTTAAAATATTTCTTAATATAAGCAGTAAATTTTTAATAAATGATTGCCAATATGTAGCTCAAATAAATAACATTTTACGTCAATGCTGCATGCTTTTGAAATAAGGAACTGTGAATGATGAGCGTGTTTTTATTATATTGTTTTAGCTTATTTCAATTAGCAATCCTTCAATAAAAATAGAAAATATCTGCTTATATTTAAAAAGAGTTAACAGGTGGTGATAGACTTGATATTAGTTATCCGTTGATATTTGGTATTTATCTCTAATAAATCAATATGAGATTTCATCTTTGTCGCACTTAAGGGGACTTGGCACCTTTCAAATGTCGAAAATCGATGAAAATATCGATTTTTCATTTTTTAGCTCCAAATGTACCTTAATACCTCTGGTATAACTGTGCGAAGTTTTGAAACGATCTGATAGAAAAAAATAGTACAATTTAGATCAAACATGTTTTACTTTACTTTATATTAGATATTGAAATTAAATTACAAAATAAATTTCTTAAAATATTTTAAATTTTCTATTGTATATTTCATATACTTTTACTTTATGTATCTTATATATTTCATTTATTTTTAAATATATTTAATATGTGTTTCTTTCAAAGAGCAGTCAGATGAAGATTTTCAAATATTTCGCAATTTCGGGCACAGTCAAACTTTTTATAAAAGCTTATGTTTTTGTTAAATACTTTCAAATTGAACTGTATTATGTTTTATTTTAAAGTTATATATCTATACATTAAGTTGACAAATTATTACAAAAATTAGACATTGTTTTGATATTTTTTACTGATTATTATTCTTTAAATAGCGTTTTCTCAGTCTGGGATTTTTCATGAAACCATGGTCTTTAAAACAACAAACCTTTAACAGATATTTATTAAACAACTTATATTTTGGTGTGTTTGTTTGTTATAATGTGTTTGATAAAATTAGGGATCCATTTTTCAATATTTTGAATAGAAAAAATATTATAATAGAAAATGTAGCAGAAATCATGTTTTTTTGACTTATTTTCCATGGATGTATGCTTTTTAATTTTTTTCTCAAAAACTAACTTGTTTATTGCAAAATCAATCCCTAAAGTTCTTACATATATTCTTATGAGCCTGAAAAAAATTTTGGTGTCAAAATAATGATAATTGTGAAAGAAGAAACAATTTTAATATTGTTGAAATTTTTTAAAAAAATTTAATTTTTAAAATGTTTATCAATATAAGCCCTTATTTTCATGTAAAATGACTTTGTTAATAGTAACTGTCAATAATATAAACAAAAGATAAGTTGAAACACTTAAATAAAAAAAATGGTGAAAAGGTGCCGAGTCCCTTTAATGATTATATCGTAGCACATCTTTATCATATGGATATACTGGAAAAAAACTTATGTTTAGAAATTTCTATGCACAGTAACAAATACTGAAAATATATCATTGCTTTTTACTGAATTTTTTTTTCTATTTTACGAAATAAAGGAGACTTTAAACATTAAACTGACAAATAAATTTGTTTTAAAAACACTTATACAAACATACATGTGATTTACAAATTCGGTAATATTTGCTAAAATTTGAATGATTGTGCACAAAAAAAATGAAATTTTTACTAATTTGCGATCAAAGTATATCCTGTTGTCTTTTTGATCATAATAAATTGCAGAAGTCATTTTAAAATTTTGTGTTTACTTTTACACAAAAATTCAAAAAACAAATTAAACAGTCTTCTTGTTGATGTTACTGTTATTTGAATTGAATTGTGAAAAATGAACATCTTCAGTTTTCTTACCTAGTTCTCCAGGACTTTTATTTTTTATTCCTTATTTAAAAGCAGGAATCATGACCCCGAGGCATATATCCTAGTTATCTTTTTTCTCGTGGGATTTATTTATGGGCCACGGTAACCTAGTGGTCAAGGTCGTGGACTCGCAGCTGGCGGTTTTCGTTCAGTCGTGGGTTCGATCCTTGGCCGCCAAAGACCCGCAGTGTAGCTGGGGCTGATGCACTATAAATCTGTTCGGGGCCCAAAGTCCTCCCGTTGGCCTGGTGTGGATGTTTGGAGAGGGTGGTGCCAGCTCTAGGTGTCGTCCTCGTCACTTGACCGTGGTTCAAAATTACGAGGTCCGTCGCTAATAGCCCTCATGTTGCTTCCAGTGCGACGTTAATAAAAAAAAACTAAACTTAACTCATGGGATTTATTGTTTAGGGTTAAACACTAGTGATATGAGATCAGGATACTCTAGATATCCTTCTCCGTTTTCGATCACCCTTCTTCTCAAGTAACTTTTCTTTATTTGCAGTTTTCGAATGTCTATATAAACTTTACTCATAGTTTTGGGGTAGCATAACTATATATCTGGCCCTCGAGTTATTAAAACCCACTATCACACATTCAATTGATCATGTTACCCGAAAACCAAAGCTCTGGGGTCGACTCATGCGGAATAAATCCAGAGTGCACCTTTTCACCCTGAAGGTAGATAAATGAATGATTTTCTTCTTGTTTACTGTTATTGCTTGCGTTTCTAATGCTTATAACGAATTATGAACTAAATGTATGATTAACTCCTAAAATGGATAGAAGATTACATATACTTGCTGTTTCTTAAAAGTGTTGTCTATTTTAAATGATCAAGGGGACTGCTGGATAGAATAACATTAATTACAACCCTAACTAGATCGGTCGATAACGCGTTATTTTATCACAGAATATTTCGAGTAAAATAAAAAAAATTCATTAGTTTGATGTCATCTAATATATGTATATGAAAGTTTGTGTTTGTGTCTGTCTATACAAATTCCCCCCCCCTTGATCGTATCACTCCCAAATTTTGAAGGAGCTTCCTAACGAGTAAAATAAGCCTTAAGTATATGCCCTATAAAAAAAAATTTACATTTACTTTCGATGATACGAAGGTGGTTCAAAAAGTACTTGTATTGGAAGACATAGGCGTCATTAAGGTAAATTATTGTCGCCATTTGTGGTGCTGCTATCTCTTGAAAAAAATAGACATTAATTCATAAGCTAAATTCATAATTCATGAACTAATTGATTCATAAATTACAATTTGAATCCTGGTGCGTCGAGTTGTCACCGACTATGAGACTCGGATTAGTCAAAACATTTTGTTGGTTCCGGTGAAACTTTTCCAACCGATAGACAGACAGATCGACAGGAAAAGTTATGATTACAAATACTAGAAAACGAGACTTAGCTGTCCAGTGTCAGGTGACCAGATTTTAACATTCGAAAATTGGGACACCATTGACGGGAGGGGGGAGGCTTCATTAAAAATTTGGTCCCTCAAAAATACCTGTCTTTAGTACCTAAATAAATTACTAACCAAAATCATCTGAATAGCTTATTTGTTGACAACACTTGTTTAACTAGAAATCACTCTCAGTAGATATGTATCGTATGAGAGATAGTTACATAACTCAATACGCGAAGGAGTTACTTCGAGGACGACCAACAAACTCCTTACACCTTGACCCTTCTCCTCTCTAAAATTCATCTCCGTTTCCAATTTTTGTACAAGATGTAATTCCTCTACAACAATGTTCCAAATGATGCTAGATCGCTAGCGGAACATGTCGCCATAAGAATAAAATCTGTGGAAGACTGTAAATTGTTCTCTCTTCATTTTACAGCTACAAAATGTTTTCGTCGCTGCCAATGCCGAAAAAGGCCACTGTTCATTAAGTCCAAACAATGGTGGTAGTATTCTAGCAACTGATCAAGGAGAAATTTAATAAGCCGTTCCTGATAATCAGTTATCTGCAATTATTTTTGTTATTAAAGTTTAGCATTATGAAATGTACAAAAATAATATAAAAATCATATCCTGGTGAAATAGCTACACAAAAGCTGAAAACGGTGTATTTCCTTCCCATTCTCGCACCGTTCCCTAGCTTGTCATACGTTCTTTCTAAGAATCGGAACTTTCTTAAGACTCTGCGGGACGCGAGATAAATTGTTAAGAATCGGGACGTCTGGTCACCTTAGTCTAGTGAATCAAGAAGATTTTGAAAGTGAACCATTTTCGATTATGTGAGTGTCCTCTTTTGGAATTTCAAATGACTTATTAAACGGCCCTCGTAAATGTTTGACCTCCTCGCACCCATTTTCCAGTAATTTTCCGTGTTTCCCAGTAGATGTTACAATTTTTTCCCCCAAACCATCTCCACTCAAAAGATGCGCATGCTCTCAGAGGCTTATTTATTTTAAGTAAGCACAGGAATGATAACCCCGGGGCTGCCCAATGATCTCTTATTCCATGGGGTTTAATGTTTGTGGTAAATACAGGTGACGCGCCTCGGAATACCACAGCAATCCTTCAATATTTTCAATCTATCTTCTTATCAATCAAGTTTTTACCTTTATTCTATTTCTTCCACCTTCCATGTAACAATCGCACATGGTATGGCGCAGTATGGTCATATCTGGCGCTATTGTGGGCCAATGTACTCCACCCCCATACTCCCAAAAGATACGCATTTCCATGAGTGTTTCTTAAATCAATTTGATTAGTCTAAATCGCTTAAAACGCACGGAGCTAAAATAGTGTCGTTTTCAGATCAAATATAATATAAAACTAAATGCTCAGTTGTTGAAATGTTGTTTTTTTTATACAAATCCAGATCCTTGATGAAACCACGACCCAAATGTTGGGAATTTTAAGCGGTCCTAAAAACTATTTGGAAAAATATCATTAAACGTATTTTATGACACTGAATTACACTCCTAGCGAGCGAGTTCTGATCTTTTTCATGGATTTCTCCCCTCCCTCCACTAAGGAACATTACTTTATCACTACACAGTGGCTACCGTAGCATAGTGCTCATGGTTCTTAGGGTCGAGCCCTGATGCGCCTGAGGCTCCCCCGATTAGAAGGTTGATGTACTTTAAATATGTCAAGGTCTCAAGTCCTGCCTGTGGTGTGGTGTGGAAGCTTAGAGAGAGAGATGCAAGCTCGGGATCAATCTAGTTACACGGCCGAGATTCAAAATTACGAGGCCAATAGCCCTTAATAGCCAATAGTGTTGCTTCTCATTGCGTTGTTAATAAACTATCTCCACCACGTTCCGTTACGCATGTCTCTGATGCAGACTATGTCACACACACACACACATAAATATACATGACTACACGGTCTACCTTTTGTTTCCAAGAATTTGTTCATTATTATTTCATTTTAAAATTCACCCTTTCGATGAAGGGTTACTTCATCTGGTATATAATGAAGATATGAATCATGACAATGAGCTATAATGAGTAAAATATTTTAAATTAGACTTTTAATTTGATATTTCAGTAAATACACGGTATATTTGGTTTAATTTTTAAGGGCATATAAGTATGGAGTTATTTTGGTCTTAAAAATATGATCGTATATCCATTAGGAAATGTACGTATTCTTCATTCCCGGAATGAATGCGAATATAGAAAGTAACTACGCTTGATAGTTTTCCAAAGAGAATTTACTTCACCTTCGAAAGAATTCCCTTTATTAGAAAGAAAAAGGGAGGGGGATCTATGGTTTGAAAAGAAAAAAAATTAGTTCCCGAATTTAATGCGAAAGTTTCTAAACTCTTCCGAAAAATATTTTTTTTAAAAAAAAACTGTTTCGCCCTAATTGAAAAAAAAAGGGAAAAAAAAAAAGAATCATCGTATATTTTAAAATCAGTGTAGAGCTTTACAACTTACTTTTTTGATTTCTTATACTTTTTATATATCTCGCTATTTTTGAGAGGATTATTTTTTCTGACTCTGAGTGCATTATTTGCAACTAAAGGAAACTTTTAAAAAACTTTCCGATTATCGAAGAGACTTTTGATCTTCTTCTACCCTAGGATAAATCTGTTGGCTGATAACGAATAATCCTGTCGACCAGTCAAATTACTCACTCTCAGCCCGTTGTACGGTAGGATAATTTTTTTTTCTCCATTGTAGAATTATTCCATTATCTTTACTGCGTTAATTTGCTGCGACCGAATTCGATAGTAAATTTCTACTCGTACATCTTATCGATACCTTTCCAAAAGTGCATTTCAACAAAAATAATTTACGATTAAAAATAAAAATTCAAATGAATCTTATAGCTTTCCTTAAGATTTCATTTTTTTTCTCTTAAATTAATTTACGTTTGAGTAAGTATAGATACAAAGCAATGCGTCTGTAATATCAAAGTTTATATTGGAGCTCCAATAAAACATTAAAATCACTTATCTTAGGAAGTTGGAGCTATTAAGGTTTTGAATTATGGGTGCTTTTTGATGGAAATCAATTAATACTAGCTTTAGTTTCGTTATTTTTTACGTAGCACCAGAAGCAACAAGAAGCTATAGGCGATGAACCTTGCAATTGTGAACTTCCATCAAGTGACGAGGCCTACACATGAGCTAGCGCCTCTCTCTCCTAACTTCCCCACCAATGCCAACGAGAGGATATATAACATAAAAGGAGAAATAAAACAATTCAGTTTTATTATTGGTAAATTATTCGTTAACATTCCTCCTAGAAGCAATAAAAAGGCTGTTGGCGACGGACCTCATGGATAGGTTTCAGGAGGCATGGCCTTTTTGTGATTACTATGCGTCGTCATGCCTATTGAAATTTACGATAGCAATGAAAATGTGTAAGAAAACTCCCGCTTCATTATTTCCATTACAGCGCCGCCCAATGTTCACCGCTTGCTCTCCGCCCATGCAATGTCCATGGAAAATTGCTTCTTTAGATATTCTCTAGATATCACACCTAGATTCTTTAGATATCACACCTTAAATTTTTGCCTTAATGTATCAAAACACCCTGTATTTTACCCAACGAATGTGGATTTAAAAGTAAATTTTCATAACAACATATGGCGCTGTTAAGGAAATTTTGTGTCACCAAAATGTGACACTTATTTTTTTTTATTAGTTCTGATTGCAGCCGTGTCAAGCTGTAACTGCTAATGCGATTAGCTGTAACTGCTAATGCACTCTATATTGAAAACCAAGCAAGCGACTATCAAATCAATTTACTGTTTCTTGTAAATGTGCTCCAAAGAAAACAATTTTACCAGCTTAAAAGTTATGGTGACGGTACTTTAGATACGAAGGGACTTAGAAAAAGACAAAAGAAAAATCATTATTGCACAATACTAAGGGAATTTCCCCCCCCAATCTCATTTCCGATTTCCAGCACCCATTTACCATTCGTAACACGGATACTTTTTGAACTACTCAAGTATGAATTACTTGTTAGGATATTTTAAATGTAATTTAAACCGCAAATTCCTTAATACATTTGGAAATATTTCGTAAAATTCATTTTGAAATTCCTCATTAAAAATTATCGTTTGATGTTTATTCATCAAAAGAACGAAAAATTTCTTCAATCTTTAGAGAATATAACCAAAAATGATTCAAGTCCTTTGATCATCATTAAAATGATAAGACATTTTCTTATTTATTTCGCATTTTTTAAACTTTCTTATATTATCATACGTGTACTTTTCTACTTTATGCTCTCTCATTAAAATTTATCATTAATTTCCATAAATTTCAGTGAGGTTATGGCAACACTCTTTCGTCGTTAGTTTTAATAATTATTTGCAAAATAATTAAGCCTAAAAATACCTTACCATGGCGAAGTTTTAATTCAAAGAACTCATTAAGCAAGGGACCTCTTTCTCATCATTTCTGCGTTTAAAACGCGAAGCACAGTAAATTTATAATTGTGAATATAATAATTTCAACTTCATATAATAAAACTCGAGTGATTATTAAATGAACTGGAATTAATTGAAATGCATTACGAGTAAGAAGTACTGGAATATGAAGGAATACGATACGAGTCTCAGATAGCAAGGTGTTGCCATACAGAGAAGATTCACCTTCTTAAAATTGTTGAGTTATCTTATATTTCCGAATGTAAGGCGATTTAAATATAAGCCCAGTGTCAGTTTTTTCTTTTTCAAAAAATTTATCTAAAATTTATATCCTGTATATAAGTCGAATTGAAAAAATGAAATTTTTTTTATTGTGGAACAACGACGAACTTAGAAGCAACAAGAGGACTTTTGGCTATAAACTTTGCAATTTAGAACCATGGTTCAAATGATGAGGCTAACAACTGCACTCCCTTCTATACTCTTCCACACTAACGGGAGACTTGGAGCATTGACAGAATTGATGTGCAACAACCCCCTACAAAGTGGGTCTTTAGTGGCATTAAGATTCTAACCCGAAACCCAACTGAAACACTTGTCACGAAGTATCAATATAAGTTGTTTTCTTTTTACATAAAACGTTTCATTCAAAAAACTCAAACCGTAAATTTGAAGGTTTAGGAAATTTTTCCTCTACATAGTTATTTTTTTTGTATGTATTCTCTACAGTATTCTATTATCATTTCTTAGGGTATGTTTTGTAATTTATCATTATCTGGGAGGTAAATTTCAACAAAAAAATCAGATTCTGCTTTTTAACAATGGTTCAATAAATCAGCAATATAAATAATTTCAAAAATAAAACACTCCATTTTCATAAAAAAAAAGAATAATTTTTAGCTAAAAAATAAAAAGAACATCTATAAAATGATTCTGACTCGTGGATGGCGGTTTTCGTTGAGTCGCGAGTTCGAGCCTTCGCCACTAAAGACACGCCGATAAGCCGGGGCTGATGCACATTGAATCTATCAAGGTCTAAAGATCTCCCTTTGGCGTGGTGTGGAAGTTAGGGGGTATGCCAGCTCAGGTGTTGTCTTCGTCACTTGACCGAGGTTCAAAAATACGAAGTCTGTCGCCAATAGCCCTCTTGTTGCTTCGAGTGCGACGTTAAGAAACCAAACCCGCCAAACCATATCTGTAATCCTGTATGTGGAATAAAGAGTATAACGGTTCTTTTTTGGTTGTTCCTCCAGACTACTGTACTGTCTATATATTTATCAGGTATATTCAGGATTTAAAACCAGACCAACAGATCAGACTTTAACAGACAATTTAACAGACTTTACCTACTACTTATTGAAACTCTAGGAATTCCTTATCGCATTAAACTCTGAAATGCTTACCAACAATCCTTGAGTTTATTTGGAGCCAATTTATGTGGTTCAGAATACACAGCAAGTAATGATACAATCGCTAATATATGCCTTCTTTCTTCTAAGTTTCAGTACTTATTCATCATGCCACGATTTGTTGTCAGTTTTGCATTTAAAAGTATGAGTTCTTGACGAAATAAAAATCTGTTGCTATTTTTTCTTGGTTTCCTTATTATTTTCCTGATCACCCATAATACACAATCAGGGATTTTCCTATGGTGGCATCGTGATTTTTATAGTTATGAACCGCGCGGAATATGAATATATGTAATTTTTCTAAACTGGATGGAAATACGATGTTTTGAATGAGTTGCCGATGCGACTGGAAGATAGAACGAATTTCACTATTTTTTATGATTTAATCCTGCCGTGATTTTTCCACAGAGATCTTCATTCTCTCTCAGTCCAGAACAATGGAAGATGACAAAAAAATAACTTCAACAGGTCAGATCCAACTTGAATTTACCTACCACACTTAGTGTAATTTGATGACAGGCGACTATTTCTGAATCAGAGTTGTCGTCAAATACTTCTGCTGAAGAAAGGAAGACTTCGTGAATCATTAAACAATGCTGCAGGTTTGACTCGGTTGATGGTCAGAGTGCAAGAGAAATTCTCACAAGTCCGAATAGCATCCAACTTCAAACTGACTGGTTGATTGCTTACTAACATCGTGCTTAGAAAGAATAAGAGGGCAACTGGTGATCAACTTTGTAATTTTGAACCTCGCGTAAGTGGCAAGTACGAAATTTGAGTTGGCATCTCTCTATACAAACTTCCACACCATGTCAATGGGAGAATTTGGAAACGTCAGATTTAACGTGCATCAGCCCCACTACACGGCAGGTCTTTAGTGGAATCAGAATTCGAAACTACGACTAGACGAGAATCCAATTTCGAAGTCTTGTGTCTTAAATACTCGTAGATGTTGTCATATCCTTCCAGATTTGTTGTATCACAGTCTTTTATAGAATTAAAAGAAACCAATCTCAAAATAGTAACTTTAATATTACAGTGTTTAATATTTTTTCAGATTTTTTATTAGAGCACATCGCATTACTGGCAGGGCTGGAAAGATAAAGTGACTCATTGTAGAGGGAGTACTGTATTTATTAGCTTATTATTTATATTTGCATGTTTACAAATTAAATTATAGATTGTAAAGCAAAAATGAAGCCTGTTGATAAAATGAACTTGACTGCCTCTTATTATCTTAAATGTACTTCATTACTATTTCCTTGCGCTTAATTAACACTACATGTTTATTATATCCAAGCCCTTCACAAATATTATGTTATATAGTTGTTTCAAATATTATGCAGTTCAGTAATTAGTTAACGGCAATAAAAAATAAACCGAACAGGTTAGTGGAAAAAATAAGATTCCAAAAATATGGCGAATGAAGGTGTCTCAGGGGTGTTAGATTTATCTCCATTGCTGAAAACGTACACAATTTTCATCTAACAATTCATTGAAATTAAAATCAATTATTTCAATATGCATACCCATGCTTTAAAAATAAATGAAATTTTTAAAACAAATAAAATAATTAAATTATACTCATATTCTGATTTTCTTTATATTATGAGACGATAAATATAATTAAATTCCCTTTTAGGATATTTGAGTACGCTTCCCTGAGGGCAAGATAAATATTTTGTACACAAATGATTCTAATGACTTGTAGTAAGTTGTTTATAAAGTCAAATATATTTATACTCTTTTATTCTGAACCTCTTAAAAGTTAAATAAAACCTTAAGAAGTATTTTTTTAAAATGTGAAATATTTCAAATTGTTAAAACTTTTTTATAAAAAACTTAATATTTTCGTTCTTTTTAGGTAATAAATTTATATACAATTAGGGGTACTACGATTGGTGGTGTAGTTCAAAAAGTGTTTTATGTTTATTGTACTAAATGAACTTTATATGTGTCTAAGTAGAATAATGTTTGAAATAAATATCTTTCCCGTGCGCAAGTGGAAAAACTCAAACTAAGAAAAATGCATTTAAGTATTAATATTCAATTATAAAATTTAATTTTGAAAATTGAGTATTAAAATGTTAGAAAATGATATAATTTACCTTCTTTTTTCTCCGAGAGATCTATCTTTTTTACGATTTTTTTTTTTACTTAAATAGCCTCAAAAATGATTCCAATTCTTTTTTTTAATGCTTGGATTCGCAGTTTGCCATATCCTGCCAGTGATAAGCGTATATTTCGAAATAGTTTTACTCCAGATTTCTCGAAAATAATAGAAAGTATTTGACGTTCATGATTGCAACTGTTACTGGCCAAATTTGGGATAGTTTCTAAAAATTGAAAATCAGAGTCAATCGACTTTGGGCAAAATTTCGAGATTAACAAATATTGAGTTTTAAGCTGGTTGTTCATCTTGTTAAGTTTCTTATTATTCCATCTTAATGTATAAAAAATATAAACAGGCTTATTAAGAAAAATATAAACTGAAACTCACGTCAAATTCGAAAATATGTGGGCATGGAGTGTCCATTTAAACGCTTATTTTACGCAAACATACTGTACATTTGTTTGAATAGCTTCTGAAGTTTTCTTCAGTATCGTCAAATGGTTGATTTCAAAATATTCAGCATAAAATAACAAATGACATACATATTTTTTCTCAAAACATTTGACAGAGACTTACCTTCTTTAGGTAAGTACGTGCATCACGACCCCGAGACGCCCCAGTGATCTCTTTCTTACACATGGGGTTTACTGTCTTTGGTAAAACATGGGTGATGCACCCCTTGGATACCTTAGTGAACCTTCTCTATTTTCCACCCTCCTTCTTGTCAACCAATTTTTGTCTTTTTATCAATTTTTTTCAGACTACAGTTAAATCTTTTTTGGCACAGCAGAGCCACACCTGGCTTTTGCACCAATAACCTTTACATTCAATCACTCCTTGTCAACCAAAATTTCTCTTTTTTCACATCTAGACTACAGTTAAATCTTGTTTGGCGCAGCATAGCAGCACCTGGCTTTCGCACCAATAACCTTTACATTCACTCATTCCATCTTGTCAACCAAATTTTCTCTTTTTTCAATTTTTTTCACGTGTAGACTATAGTTAAATATGGTTTGGCGCAGCATAGCTGTACCTGGCTCTAACCCCAATAACCTTTACATTCAGTCACACTCAAAAAATTTGAAGTTTAACATGGCTCAGACTCCTGAAAAAAAGATAGCCTTTTGACCAACATTTTTACAGCTAGAGGGTAAAAAATGAGATATCTAACTTCATACTCATATCATAACGTGCTAGTGTTTCCACCGTTGATTGCATAAAGCATAATATTCAAAGAATATTAACTGCATTACGCCCAACGTCTTCAAACCATATTTTTTGGGATCTTATACTTTTCCAATCATCCATTCAATTACAACAGTATTTTTTTCTACCTTGATGCAAGGAATGAAGACATTTCCATGTTTCGTGGTCCATTTGGCTGCGCCTTTGAAGAACTTCTGTCTGACCTTCAATTGGAAGTGAATGATTTGCAAAATGATGATAGTCTAACGATAATGTGTTTAAAAGTCTGGCTAATTTTGTAACGTTTACTCTTCTTTATCCTGTAATTGCGCCTTATCTTATTAATTCATATTAAGCAATATTGACTATATACCAATTGAAGACAAGCAACAATAGATAACTTTTATTTATTATCATTGTAGAATAACAAATACCGTTCTCTCTAGGATCCCAACCTAACTCACAAACCAAATTTATGATTTAAATAAGAAATCTTATCTTACCAGTTTACTTGATAGCAGTTCAACAGCTCTCGTTAACAGCAATAAGTAACCTAATATTTTGCACAGAACTCACTTCATTCCACCAAACCAACAGAAAAATTTCAATTCGAATAACAATTTTCCGACAGCAAGTCGTTATTATCTGTCTCCCATATATATCATTAATCCTATTTCCTTTATATATAATTATATCTAAATCACTTAGCTTTACTTTTATCTTCATCTAGTTTACCTAATCACGCTTTATTTTGGCTGGGAAGAAATTAAAATTTTAATCAATTCAAACTAATTATATGTTCCCGAAATTGGAGAAGAGAAAATTGCGTGTAGTCTAACGTCACAACTTTTATAAACATCTTTCGGAAGATATATAAAACCAATAAAAGTCACTTGCTTGTGGATTTATATCTGTATTTGATAGTACTTACCATTTTGTAACGAAGTATGCAAACTGGCAAAGACAGATTTTTTTTAACAAATGCACATTCGTACGCAATTTTAATGATCGGAATTACAAATTTAAGACTTCTGTGTGATGAATTATTATAGCTGAAAAAACAATTATATTCACAGAAACAATGCAAAATTTAACCAGCCCTGGTGTGTGTCTTATTTATAATTGAAAACATTTTATTCCTCTTTTGTATGGGTGTTAGCATGAGCATATTAATATTTTGTAAAATATTACTTGGTAATGAAAACAGAAGGAAACTGCTTTGTTGTAGATGATGATGTTCCATGAACAAATGGAGGCACCCTAGTGATCATTTGTCTCCCATGAGGACTTATTATTTTGGCAAACCCGGGTGACGCACCCGCGGGATACCCTAGTAATCCTTCGCTGTTTTCGATCATCTTCGGCAATCAATATTTGCGCTTTTTCAAATGCTTACCTCACAGCCTTTTCTTCTTTAGTGCAACAGGACTACATCTAGCTTTTACGCTTAATATACTCATACTACCACTCACTGTATGAATACAGTTGTCCTTGTAAATATCTTCAGGGTTTCTTTCCTGGTACTCTGGAGCTTACCATCCTTAACCCCTTGCCAGTGTCACCCGAATCCAGCTCGGGCAACTACTACGTGCATAATTTGTGATGTCCGAACTCAGCTTAGGCAGGAGAAGAATTAATGTTTCTATTTTGTGAAGCCTGAGATGAGTTCGTTTCTACTTTAGAATACTTAATTCTCTATTTTCTTAATAGATGGTATTAGTGGTCCTAGTTTTTCACCGATTACAACTTCGGTGGAGGGAGGGAAAATGTGGTTGCTGTCAGATAAACAAAGACACACTTGGATTGATAAACAAAGGCACAGTTTCGCTTTCTCGTTTAGTTTTGGTTGCTTTTCAATGAGTTTTTTGCGAATAGCTTTCTTTTTTCGCAATGTCCGATTCAGACTCCGATGTGGAGTACAGTTTAGGTATTTTTAACTAATTAGGTATTAATTTTAATTAATTAATTTTTAATTAATAGGTAAATTTAAAATTTTATTTTTGTAATAAAAAAAACATTTTCTAACCTTTATAATAATATAAAGAACAAAATTAAACAGTCAAAAAATTTTTCCATTTTTGGTCCATTTTTCTGAAATATATGTCACAGTTAAGGGGTTAGGTAAGGGAGGGAATCACTATCCCGAAGTGCGCTAGTAACTTGTTCTTCTTTCCTATGGGGTCTACTGTCTTTGGTAAACACGCATGACGCGTCCATGAGAATAGTTTTCCTAGGTGCCCTTCTCTGATTTCGATCTTCTTTCTTGTCAATCCCCCCTTTTTTTCACATTTTTTTCAAACATCTATATCACAGTTACACTTTGTTTGGCACAGCAGAACAATATTTGACACATGCACCACTAGACTTCGCCCCATCACACGCTCACTTACCTGGCCCACCTAACATAAAAATGGTACGATCTAACTCCTTTCAAACATTGCTTTTTGACCCCTCTTGAAATACATAAAAATGCTAGATTATACTCAGCACAACTTATCTGTAAAGGAGTCTCATTCTGAATGAAAAAATTACATGTATAATCATGGCAAAATAATATTTTTAATATTTAATACGGGAATAAGAAAGAAATCTAAATTACAAAACAATAAATAAAATAGTTCTCTCCAAAGAAAAACGAAATTTAAAAGTAGTTTCAAACTTTAATGTAAATTTAAATTCAGTCTCAAATAGGACCATGGTTGCCTAGTGGTCATGGTTTCGGATTCTTGGCCGGCGGTTTTCGTTCAGTCGCGGGTTCGAACATTGACCGCTAAAGATCCACCGTGTAGCCGGGGCTGATGCACGTTAAATCTGTCTAGGCCCAAAGTCTACCCGTTGGCGTGGTGTGGAAGTTAGGAGGGGTCCCATCTCAGGTGTCGTCCTCGTCACTTGAATAAGGTTCAAAATTACAAGGTCCGTTTCTAATAGCACTCGTGTTGCTTCTAGTTCGACATTAATAAAAAATTAAGCTAAAAAAACTAAACTCAAATGTATTTATTGATATTTAATTTATGAAATTTCGTCGTAAATTATTTAACAGTTAATTATTTTTTCGAGAATTGAATTTCAAAAAACAGTTAATAATAGAATTAGATAAATACTATATTCAAATAGTCTTACAAAATCTGCATTTAAAAATAGTCAAAAAGGGCCTGATGTTTAAAATGAGAAAAAAAAATTTTAAAATTAAAATAGTTGTTAAAATATATAATATTAAAAGAATATTTATACCGAATTGTTCTTATATGTTATACAGCAGTTAATAAAATGGGAAAAAAAATTCTTCCGACACATGAGACACTATTAAGAAACTTTAGGTTGTCCATTTTAAATCTAAAAAAAAAAAAAAAAAAATTGCTTTGTTTTTTTATTATATTGCTCATCAAGAAACACCTACATTCTTAATATAACAGTACATTACCTGTTTCTTACATGATTATGAATTATTCATTCTAAATGCTCAATTTTTGAAACGTTAAATTCTTGAAGCTAACTGTCTTCTAGCAACAATAAAGATGATAATGTAGATATCAGTCAAAAAAAAACTTAATGAATACATCTTACATTTTTCAACTTTTAATGAAAGATCGCTTATCCTTCGATATTTATTAAAACATTATAAAAGTTTTGAGTAGTTTGTAATCAACTGAGTAAGGATAGATAACAAACCGAACATGAGTTAATAAGGAAACAAAGTAATGAAAAAATTCTTAAAAGACAAAAGAACCTAACATTATTACAGGATTAATTAATAAATCACTCGACAATTAATATATCCAAGTCACTAACTCTTCCACATAAGCATGTCTTTTCGGTGACTGCTCTTTGTAGAATTTTTTTGGAATAAAATCTATTTCCTACAATATTTTTTCCTGTCCTTTTAAAATTGTTTTTATGCTTTTGAAGCGGCAGCATTTAATTAGCTAAGACTTCATTAAGTACTTTTTTTGGATGAAATCTGCATCTTCATTAGCGTCGTGTTAATAAATTAGATGATTATGAGAAATTTCCAGACAATTATTTTAATTTCTCATGTTACCGTCTAGTGAAAGAGTTATTTTCGAATGATTATTATGAACTTTTTGTTCTTTCTAATCATAAAAACAAGACATCTAATTAAAAAAATCACGAATTCAAGTTTTTATTTCAGTGGAAAGCATACAATAAAAATAGTTTTTGATATAAGAAAATTATAAATTCTTTCTATATTTTATTTATTCAAAATTATTTCATTTTTTAACTTCGCTTCAAAAAATAACTCCTCTGTAATTGAAAAAAAAATTAGTATTTAAAATTGAAAAAAAATATATGGTGTTCTTATGTCGATGATAATAAAAGTTTAAATAAAAATGTGAATTCAGTACAAAATCTACAGCAGAAAGATAATTTAATTCATAAAAATGACGATTTTTTATTAAAACAATAATAAATACCTTTTGGTTTTCAGAATATATTTGATTCCATTTTTAATAAGATAAAAGTAAATGTTTAATAATTTTCGATTCCAACATAGAAGTATAATTTGTTTTGTCAATCACGTCAAGTAACAACAAAACAGGGTGTTTGGAAGCCCAATAGAAAAAATATTTCAGGGATGATAGAAAACATCTAAAAAACCAATTTTTACCCAATAATTCATAGGCAGAGAGCAAGCGGTGAACCGCCAGACGTCTCTGTAATGGTTTGTAGAGGGCATGGCTTTTTCTTTCCATGCCTTCTGAGCGCCACGGTAGAAATGACGATGTGCAAGAAAACTCGGGTTTTACGGTTTCTGTTACAGCGCCGTCTAGTGGTGCATCACTTGCTGTCCACCTATACATTGTAGAGCAAAAATTGCTTGTTTAGATGTTTTTATATTATAAATATATATAATAAAATTTGGACTAATATCGGTATTCCCACAGGATAATTAATCTCCAAATAAAATACTAAAAGGTCCCTACACCTATTATCATGTGATCTGTATAATCATTAATTTAACTGGAGAAACAAACTAAAAAAGTTTGTCACTTCACTTCTCATTTTCACACTAAGTGGTGAACGAGTGTTGCTTCCTTAGATATTCCCAGTGTAACTTCTCCCTCTAGTGTGAAGATAAAAAAAAAAATCATTATTCTGCGATTAAAAGTTTCCTTATATATATTTGTGTGTGAGTGCGCGTGGGCGCGCGCGTGTGTGTAATTTTATATCAAAAATAATAAAGAGAAAACAACCAAATAATTAAAGGAATAACCAATACTGATAACTATGATTATGTTACGTGTCTTTGGAAACTATTTTACTTTTCCTTGTATTTAAGTTTGCTCAGCTTTCTGTCATAATTAATGGTAAAATTAATTAACTTACTTTGGTTCAAAATATTAATTCGTGTTAAAATATTTTGGATGATTATTTAAGTGGTTTTTGGTACTTTTAGGTGTAATTAAATATACTTCCTTTTTCATCCTTCTATCATTTTTTTCTTGTGATTGAATTTCCGATTTTTGGTTTATTAATATCTTTAATATCTTTTATAATATTCACTGAAGTGTGATGGTTAGATCAGTAATTTGCATGTATGAACACTTATTATTCCATTTTAAAATAGAAGACAGAGTTAATTACATTATCTTCCTTTTTCTTCCTTTTTTTTTTACTTTTTATTATTTTCCTCTGTGTTAAATTGGTTTCATTCTTATAGAGCTTGTTTTGGTACTTAGGTTTCAGTAAATGTTTAGTTAATTATCTTAAATATTTTTTAACTTTGTTTTTGGTAATTTATAAAATATATGAGAGAGAGAAAGGAATAAAGTGCGTGTGTAAAAGATTAATATCATATAAAAAATGTGTGGGAAATATTTTATCATTAACTTCATTTTTAAAACTTCTCTACTAATTCTGCAATTGCTGTATGGAACATGACATTTAAAAGTTATTTGACTTGATTTGCTTGTTTAAAAACTGCATATTTATGTCTTAATGGTTAAAGGAAGAGTTATATTTAAACGGAAGAGAATACTTTTTCAATTTTTCAGCGATTGATAATTCACTATCTGTCATATTACAAGTAAGATGAAATATTAACATGTACGAGTAAGTGCGACGCGTAGGATAAAAATAAATCAACAAATTTAAACAGAGAGAGAATATTGAAATGTTTCACTTGATTAATTTCAACAAGGACGCTTTCAATACACTGGAAATTTTTTTTTAGATTTCAATTGAGGAAAAGTAACCTTATCGAATATATATAGGGAAAAAAATTTAAAATTAGGATTGAAATGGCAAATGTGACCCGTACAATGCTATGACTGCTATTGTTTCATCGTAGAATTTATTATATTTAGGAGACTTTTGCTATTTATGTCAAAGTATTGGAAATAATATACTTTGATAAAGGTAACGCAGAATAATTAGATCGAATTTCAATTAAAATGTAATTACGTCTTTATCAAGCGTGATATAATTATTTAAAATACCGGGAGAAATAATAAAAGAAATATATTGTACTTAATTAGTATAAATGACTCTTCCAGGGTTGTTACAATTGTAATTAGTTACAATAAATTTAGATTGTAGTTTAATGTGTTACATCTGAATTATAACTGAATGAAATAAAATGTTTAAAAAAATTGATGATTTAATTATTAAATACACGAGAAATGTTATATATGAACGTTCGGCTTTACAGCTAATTTTCATAATTGACTAAGAATGCATTATAAAAGATATAAGAATGTACTTTTATATTTCAAAAATTGTTTGAAACATAAAATTTTTAAAAAAGACTTTGACTGCATTGATTCGCGTCCTTACTTATAGGACTATGATAATGTGAAAAGGGTGAATTCGAATTCTACGGAAAAAAAGTTTGATATTGAAATGCCATTACTTTATATTATATAATGTTGGTGTTGGATGTTATAATAACTAAAGCTAACTTAAGCAATATACATTACTTTTTTCAAATTATAGTGCAAACTGAAACAAATATGATATTCCAAATGAACAATCTCTTTGTTGCTATTTTATAAAAAAAAAAAGATATTTAAAAAGCAATGTATTATTATTCATTATCATCAAATCTCATCCCAATCAATCAAACAAACAAATTATACATATTAAAATCAATATAAAAGTAATGTTCTCTTCATCATTCTCAAAAAAATGTTAGGATAGCTTTATCCTCTGTCTTGAAATCTTTTGGTATAGTGTTAACATATACAGTGGCTTCCTAAATTGAGTATAAACCGCACCATTTATTTTCTAAAAGGCATTCAACAATATTCTTAAGACAATCAACCACACACAACCACATACAGATATACAGATATATATATATACACGACATACATAAAGAAATGTAGTATGTAGTAGAATTACTAGCTAAACAATTACTACCTCTAAATCTGCTTCCAAGAAAGATTGTATCTCTCATCGACTCACAATCAGCCATTTATTAATATTAATAACCCCACAAATTGCCGGCTAACACTTAAGTGCCGCACCAAACTTACAGTTCTCATTACCATTGGTTGGACCATATAGTAACTATGGGGTCTTAAAGGTGTGGAAATTCCCGATAGTGAAAGAGACGATGCCATGGCTAGGCGTGAGGCCGAGTCTAATCTACCCGAGATTCCACTGCTATTAGAACAGCGTACAACCAAAATACTACAACCATTAAGAGGGTTACCAGGACAGATATCTCTAACACTTGTGTGATGGCAAAAGATGGGAGTACCTTCTCGCAAGGGACGTGTTCCAATATACTTGGAACGCTCTGAGGATATCTTGCATTCCCGACTTAGACGAGCACGACTACTTTCAAGAACACCTTCACTGTATCAGTTTGGACCTCCTCTTAGGTCAGTCCTCCAATATGGACGGTGATCACTTGCAGAATTGTCCCAAACTGGATAATATATTTGCGGACAATTTCTACTCGCTATTGGTAGGCTTAGCGTCGAATAGAACAGCCACAGACAGGTGTAACATAAATTATATGTTTACAACATTTTCAAAAATTATGCATGCAAAGCAATTTTAAATAAAATGGAATATCAAATGAATCATCATTACTATATTCAGCCATCTTAAAAAATATCTTAAATAATTTCTTTGTTCATAATTTTTATGAACAAAGAAATTAGGGCAAATTTTTGTGTGTGTGTTCATAATGCGTATACGAATGTTGCAGAAAATGAATAATAATTCAAAAGAATGCTGATTTCATTTCCTCCAGACCGATTATGTCTTAGACTTTTTATTTAAAATATGGCTAAAAAGATTGACAATTTTGAGGTCTTTCCAAATACGATTGTGTTACGTTGCGAAACAATTTGGTATTATTAGTAGTAATAATTGAAAATTATGTTAAAAGCTGCTAATAATGATAGTTCATTTCGTTATCTGTATCAAAATAACGAAGTCTTTAAGTCTTTTTTCACCTTTCTTCGTTACTCTCGGCAATACTAATACTTGGTACTCTACATCTTTTTTTTACTCCAGAACATTTAAAACTACATTTTTACGATCCTGTTTATCGTTTTCTTATTTTTATTACATTAATGATGCTCACATTAAACTAATTTAAATTCTAAATAACAAAGATAATTTTTATTAAAAGGTGTGGGAGCGAAATCAAAATTTCTGATTTAATAAAATATTTTCTTAAGCATAACATTCATAATTTCTTGCTGAAAGTGAAGATTCAACACTAGAAGAGACTTATTTTTAGAATAATCATTTTAAATTTATATAGAAGATCAGTTCATTCGAAAAAAACATGCAAACGATTAAACATTGCTGACGTAGAATATCAAGTTGTAACTATTCAATGGCGTTTCATGGAGTCCGACATATTTCACATTTGTCCGAATTTCGTTAAGGGACGGATCAGCAATAAACAACATTTCGAATAGAATAGACGTTGAATGTCAAAAAAAATATGGCCTTATTATAAGATAGATAGAAATCAATGTAGCAAATCTTGGTTTTTTTGTGTGATCTTCCAGACATTCTTGTAACACATATACTCTAGTGTATTTTGAGTACTTAAATATTTAAGTGCTCAAATATTTAAGTACTCAAATGCTTTTAATGTTATAAACTCACAGAATAGTATGGACGTGAAGATAGATTATTTCTCTTTTATTACGTTATAGAATTGATGTTTTGATTTATAAGAATTCTTTACCAACAATATTTATTTTTCCTTTGAATAGAATTTGTATATATTATTTATGCATTTCCTTTGAACAGAATATGTATATTAATATCGATATACATTAATTATACGTTTTTATTAAAAAAATATTGTTCACATCAGAAATATTTTATGCTTAGTAACAAAATTGCTAAGTTTTTAAATACACCCGAGCCAAGAAATCAATGTACTCGAAAGGTTCACTATCATTGTATTTTAATTTCGTAATATCACATTTCATCATTACTTAGAGTTCCATTAAAAATTTATTAATTGATATTTAATAAATGCCAACTTAAAAAAATGTTCAAGTTATAGAAGCTTCAAAAGATATTTTAGTTAATGAATTGCAGATTTCACTTCCAATGGTTTTAAATTTATATGACTCACTAAGCTATTTAGTTTGCTAAATTCTTCTTTCTTCTGAGGTTTCTTTGCGGTTCGCATAAATATATTCCAAACATTATTTAAATAGTGAATCCAGATAAAATATACTCATGGACAAAAAAATTAGCGCACCAAGAAAGAGTCATCAAAATGAAATGAAATTTTACATACGTTATGACATTTTTAATATAAGTAAATGATTAGAAAATCAAAGAAATAAGATTATTTATTTCAGAGAAAAAGGCAAAAGAACGGAGGATTTAATACCCTGTTGAACCCCCTGTAGCGCGAATGCACGATGCGATACGATCGAGCATTGCGGCATACAAGTTCACTAGGATGTCTGTACCCTTGCCTCTAGTTTGTTCAAACTCATGGGATGTCCAACTCGCTGTCCCAAATGATCCTAGATATGCTCCATTGGCGACAAATTTGGGGATCGGGCAGGCCAAGGAAGATTAGTAACAGTGCGGAGACAGTCTTGTGACACCCTTCCCGTGTGAGGCCAAGCATGCATTGTCTTGTTGAAAAATGGCTCCTGGGAGCTATTGCATGAGTAGCAACACATGTGGTTGCAGGTTGTCATGGACATACCACTGGGCTGTCATGGTGCCATAGATCAATACTAGGGGTGACCGTGTATTGTAGGCAATGGCACCCCATACCATCACACCAACTGTGGGCTGTAAAGCAATGGCAGAATTGAGGCGTTCACTACGGGGTCTCCATACACGAACACGATTGTCATCGCTACTGAGATTGAATCTGGATTCATCACTAAAGACGACCTAGTTCCATTCCGCTGCAGTCCAGTTTCCTCGCGCGCAGCACCACTCCATACGGAAGCTTCAATGGGAGGACGTCAAGTGCAGCACACGTAATGGGCGCCACGATCCCAAATGTACTTCTTCCATGTACCTTCATGTGGTTAGAGAAGACACAGGGGCCCCTAGTGAAGGTGTTAATACTTGTGACTGGATGGCGGCCGATGAAGCTGTTGGCTGTACGCGTGTCATGTTGACTTACGATGTGGCGGTCTTCTCGACGACTGGTCTGTCGAGGGCGTCCTGAGCCTGGTCTTCGTGTAAATGACATCTCTTGGATTAACTGGTCCCAACACCTCCTCACATTACAATCAGAGCGGCCTAATTGACGAGCTACTCGCCTAGCTGAACACCCAGCTTCCATAATGTCGATAATTCTCCCCCTTTCAAATTGCGACAGTTGCTTATATTGTCTTCGAAAACGGCGTAATGGCATGTCTACCTCAGCTCTTTCTTTGTAAACGATTCAGCACACTCAAACAAGCTTTGGTTTCCCTGTTTTATACTCCATGGAGAACGACGTTAAACGCCCTCTACCGGCTATACGTAAT
The DNA here is from genome assembly GCA_019974015.1 of Nephila pilipes. Taxonomy (NCBI): domain Eukaryota; kingdom Metazoa; phylum Arthropoda; class Arachnida; order Araneae; family Nephilidae; genus Nephila; species Nephila pilipes. Next base: position 24,286 of record BMAW01089588.1, read on the forward strand.
GCGCAATCACGCTGCATATCTAATCATTTACATACCTCCCCGACATGTACCTTCATACCAAGTTTCGTTACGATCCCGCAATTATTTCTTGGCGCTAATTTTTTTTTGTCCATGAGTGTATATATATTAAAATCGAATGAATTATTTAGATGTCAATATTTCGCTTTACTTATTCTTCTGTGGTTAAAATGACTGATCTGACACAAAATGGAAGAGAGTTCAGCATTAAGCTGATGAATATTGTGATTAGAGTAGCTGATATGATAAAAAATATTTTTATATAAGAAGTAAAAATGACTTAGAAGAAAATAAAATAAAATGCTTTTTATTGATTAATGATTTGATTTTCGATTTAACTTTTCCCTTTGTACAAATTTTTGGGCTATGAGAACCATCTATCACAATGTTTACTATACATTTATTTTTGACATTTATCTTAACTGAAGCGGAATAAAGGCGAGTGATAAATTTTCCTGATGCTCTGCGCTCTTCCGATTTTCTTATATTTGGAGGAAAAAAAAGATTTTTGAGATGACAATATACTCAAAGAGCTCTTATGGAATTTTGGATGGAACACTTCAACTATTCAGTTTTTAATTATATATATTTCACTGATTGATTGCTTATTAACGTCGTATTTAAAAAACGTTACGAGGTCTATTGACGACGGACCTTATAATTTTGAGCCCCAGTCAAGTGACGAGGTTGATGTCTTAGTTTGTACCCTATTTACAAACTTCCATATCGTGTCAACGGGTAGACTCGGAGCCTTCAGTGATTTAACGTGCATGCGCTTCACTGCTCTACTAAAGTTAAGTGACCTCAGGTCTCGGAACGCAATGTTCGATGAAAGCTGCGCTGACCGCGACCATAACCACTCGAATATTGCGGCCACTATTTGTCTTTTAAAATTTAGATATATAAATGAACATTTTTAAGCAAAATCTACAGATTCAAATACATTATTTTATAATACAATTTCTCATTTTTGAAAACATTCAATTACTTGCACTTGGCTAACAAATAAACAATTTTTTTGGATAAATTTATATTTTATAAAATGTTTGTGTTTCATGATTTTATTTTAAATTTTTATTTCTAAAATAACTTCTTTCTACAGAAAATGATTCACTGCAATCTATTGCAATTAGTACATAGAAGGAAGTAAACATATAATTTCTAGCCTCATTTTGATTAGCTTCTGTAATCACAGCACTCCCTGGATACTCTAGCGATCATTCTCTATTTTCGACCCTCCTTCTTCTCAACAACTTTTTGTCTTTTTTTCAACTTCACGTCTAGACCACAGTTTAATCTTGTTTGGCGCAGCATGACCATATCAGGCTCTTGCTCCAATAAGTTTTACATTCACTCACTCACCCAGCAATCTTTTATTTTATAGACCCGTGTGGTGACTGGGAATGACAGAATAGTCCCACTGTAGCTCATTACATGTCGTAAGAAGTGACTAAAATGAGTACCCAGCGTCTGGGAGTATAGCCGGGCACCCTGCCCCTGGGGAGTATATCAGGGGACCTCAGGGACTTGTCTTCTATAGGTAAGTATGGGTATCATGACCCCGAGGCACCCTATTGATCTTTTTCTTTCCTAGGGGGTTTACTATCTTTGGTAAACACGGGGAGACGCAACCCCGGGATACCCCAGCGATAATTCTCTATTTTTGACCTCATTCTTGTCAACCAATTGTCTTTTTTTCAATTTCTTACATATAGACCACAGTTAAACCTTGTTTGCAGCAGTGTAGCCACATCTGGCTCTTGCGCCAAAAAACTTCACATTCACTCACTCACTCTGTAATCACAAAGCTCATAAGAAACCAAACTCAAAAAACGAATTAAATACATATGGATCTAAATATTTCTTTTTAATTGATTAAATAAATTCTTGGGGCGTAATACTTTAAAGGCAAAACCTAATCTGAGGTAATCAGAGTAACTAAAATGAAGAAAAAATTATCATGCAAAGTCTTGTAAAAAACAGATTTAGATACCATAGGTAGCAGCTTTGTTTAATAATTGTTTAGTTATTTAACTAAATATATGTTAGATTTAAACAACCGATAAAATGACAAAATAATGAAAATTTGATCGATTTGTTCATTCATTGGTATATTCCTTAATATACACACCGATTCACTCATTCGTTCGTTCATTCATTCTCACTTATTCTTTCACTCATTCATTTACTCTCTCAGACATTCACTCACTCATTTACTCTCTCAGACATTCACTCACTCATTTACTCTCTCAGACATTCACTCACTCATTTACTCACTCAGACATTCATTCATTCATTTACTCACTCGTTAATTCATTCGTTCGTTCATTCATCCTCAATTATTCATGCACTCAAACATTGACTCATTCATTTACTCGCTCATTGAACCCTTTATTCACTTATTCATTCATTTGTAAGAAAAGATACTCAGAAAATACATTACTGAGAAAAGTGCTCTAGTGCTTTTTTTTTCATTGATTAAAACAAAAGCCACTTAGGCTGCTAAAAATTAATCCAAAAATTGTAAAATTACGCAACCAAGTCGCAACTAAGTAGTACGTAAAGTTATAAATCATAATATATCTACTCTTTTCGTGTTTCTAGTTAAATACGCGTGGAAGTCGTGCTTGACGTTCATACATATTTAAGAACTGGAGCCGTTCACAACATTAATCTCTCTTCTCTACTGCATCCAAAATTTACCTTAAAATTACCAGGGGCTTACCTTCTTGAGATAAGTATAGGATTTCCAATCCCAAGGTTTGAGAGTCATCTTTAATTTATTCCTCTGGGCTTATTATCTCAGATTAATACGGGAAATGCACTTCGAGACACCCTAGTGATCTTCCCCCAATTTCGTCTTTTTTTCTTTTCAACCTGTATTTATTTATTTATTCCTTTCCTTTACCTTCCATAGATATACAACCGAGCTCTTTAAGCGAACATGTATCTAAAAGAAGGGTGTATTTCCCCCATTACATCATTATACTTTTACTAACCTGTTTTACCCCCTCTCACTCGCCTCATTTATTGTGTGTATTTATTTCAAATCTTTATTCAAGTTACATATTATATAAACTCGCTATATATTCAATAAAACTAAATAATTAAGGACTAATCACAGTTCATTTGCGTATGCTCCGAATAGATTCGTATTCTTTTTTTATCCCATACAGTGACACTGATTATGTTTTTACTATTTTCAGTGTGTCCAGTAATAAATACTGAGCTTTTATAATGAAAAAAAATAGCTTTCGTCTAATGGATAAATAACAGGAAAGATGAACTGAATATATTCCATGGCTAAATACCTTACCCTCTAAACCTCGACGTGGAGTGATCACACGTGTCAAGTTACATAAGCTTAATTATTATTAAACTAATGCGTTGTATGACAGCTCAGACGGTTACTAAATACAGGTGATCAAACATAGAGATGTCAGTCTTTCACTGTATAAACTATAGTACTTGTCAGTACTGCATGTACTATGTCAACTTAGAGAGATAGTCAACGCAGAGAGTTTGCTCAACATCTGAGGCTCTATTGTGTACTTATCGATTTAGCGTAAATCTTCGAATACTAGCCGATCTCTAGGTAAGTCAAGAGTATGTTATTTTTTCTCCTTTTCGTTTTCAAAAATCCATCAAAAATTTAAATTCCATGTACAAGTCGATTGGTAGTTCGAGCTTTAGAAAACGTATGTATCAGTAACTGTATGAATGACAATGAGGAATAGCTTGCGTATGAAAAAGACATAATGAAAAGTACTGAGAGTAATAATATGTATCCGGACATTCCAATGAGAGAAAGTGAATTTGATGAAATATTCGGATTCTCAGATTCTGACACGGACACTTTAAAGTATACTTTTACATTTTTTTTTTTTCATTTTTTTTAGGATTGCATTAAAAACACCTAAAATGTAAAATAATTAAAGTATAAAATTCCTTTTCCATTATTATTTTAAGTGCGCAATAGATATAGATTCTATAGGGTGATCAATTTAAAAGAGTACCCGTTTGGGTTTTGTATTATCCACATCTATAATATACGTAGCAAGACTTTCAATATCATTATTTGTTTAATATGTCTATATTTTAAGTTCGGGTATCGTTTTTTTTTCACTTTCGAATTGCGAAAACTCGTTTTTTAAATATAAATTCGCGTGAATACAATTAATAATCTTTCATCCGATTCTGCGTAATTGATTGGGTAAATCGATGACTTGCTGAAGAAACCTCGTCAATAACACCAACAATGTTGCGAAATGTGTCAGAAAACCTGGTTCGAAATGTTAATGTTTGCATTCAAAATGGTGGAGAACATTTTCAATATTTACTGTAAGGAATGATAATGTAAAAAATTGTATTAAATTACGTTTCTCAAAAATAAAATTGTCACAGGATTAAATAGCAATATGCGTCTCCATTTCTGTTTTACCTCACGAATAAAATTATAACAGTTCAACAATATTAAAAATTGTTTTCCGCACTTAAAAAAAAGTTCGAACAATTATACTTCAGTGTTAGAATAGTTACTACATCCATCATATTTAAGGGTAATGAGAAAAACCAACGGGTGCTCTTTTAAACTGATCACCTTGTATTATTATTTCAATTGCACATTTGGTACTTTTCAGTCTGTAAGATGCAAATTTCGCCAACAAGAGATAGTTTTTTTCGGCATCCAATCAACACAAATTTGTAATATAAATACTGTCAAAAATAAAACAGTTCATTTGCATAAAAAAATGAAAATTTCATTTAGGATTATTTTCCTATAATCTCAAAATACATGGACTAAACACATAAAAATATGCTATATTTTTCTTGGGATCTCTTGTGTGTTGCGAACGGAAAAGGGCTTATGTTTAATGGCGAACTAGTGGATACGTGTATAAGCTAAGCTTCATAGTTCAGCTTAGAAAAAGTTCCCAAAATTATCGGCTTATAGACAGATATGTACGATAAGGGTATCTGCAATCATGGTATAAATTATTATGACTTTAACGTCTAGAAATTGAAACAATTCGACTATACATCTACATGCATGGCCTATATAAGCATAAATTTTATTTCACATATCTACTGAAAAACTTTCATGGGACTCCAGTTTCTTTATCTTGTTAGCTAACACTCTTTTTCTGACCTCGAGTTTTCCATTTTTTCTATAGGAGTTTGAGGCTGTAACTTGTTTCTTTTATCTTCTGCTAAGAAATGAAATAAAATCAGTTACTCTAAAAATAATTTTCTGACTACGAGTACTTATCGAACAAAATTTATTTTTTTTAAAAAGAAACTTTATATCAATGCTGTATTGAATGTATTCCATATTGAAAAAGTATTTTTTCCCCGTCACATTCAATAAATTTGAAGAAAGGCACAAACTGCAATACTGCCTCCACTCGTTCTATTCCACCTCCTTTTTTTGGAATTAACAAAAGTTCAAAAGAAGAATATAAAAAGAAAAGTTCTAGCGTCAATATAACAAAAAAATTATTTTTTGTCTCTTGAATCTTTCCGGAAAAAAATAACGAAATGAATGCATAAAAATCAAAACAGAAATCTAAT
>BMAW01089598.1:9630-20353 GCA_019974015.1 Nephila pilipes
TATTTATCAGCGATTAGCATCAACTGAATTATTAAGCACATGTGTCAGAGGTTTGACACATAATTCTAATGAAGCATTACATTCGATGATATGGGACAAATATTCCAAAGAAAATACAGCTTCTAGGAGTCGTGTTGATTGCCATGTCGAGTGCAATACCTGAATTTATTGTTGGAACATTAAAAGCTCTAAAAACATTTCAGGATGCTAATTGAATTTGTAACAAGTTTGTCATCAGAACATTTAGTGTACTTTATTCATTGTAGGAGAACCTATTTCAGAAAGAAAAGGAAATCTGCAAATTTTAAAGTTGCGCAGAAAAAAATAAAACTTGCTAAATTGCGTCGATTTAAAATTCAGAAAAAATTAGGTGCTATGTACAAACCTGGTAGTTTTTAACTTTTTTTAAACTTTTATTTATATCATTATTATTTTTTATAAGTGTATTGTGTTTCAAAACTTTTGTGAAATTATTATGTTAACTTTAAGCTGAATAATCTGTCGTCGTAACAAATGCTATATCGATATTTTGCAATAACATATTTTGAATAAATAAAAATATTTGCCATAATATTTAATTAAAGTAGTGTTTTCATATATTATATAAGTATATAAGTATAATATATTAAAAATTTAGATCTTTGCAAGCATTATTAGTTTTTGTTTTATGCCTTTAAAAACTTTAAATACATTTTTCTCAGACTTTTATTTTTGAAGATGTAAGTGTTTTCTAATCCCTAAGGCTTTTTTTCTGTTCAAGATAGAGTCTTGAAATTTTTTATACATACTGAGATATATGTGTTCTATAAAAGTTAGTATGGATTTAGGTCTGGGATCCCTAGTTATTTTCTTAAAAAATGTTAAAGTTAATATTTTAAAAATTTTCCTGTTTTTTCCAGGTTTAGCTAGAAAAATAATTATTAAAAATCAACAAGGGAACAGATTTTTAAATCCATACTAACTTTTGTTTGCAATACTGTATGAAATATAAATCACTCAAAATAATTAAAAAATTTCAAAAATTGTGTATTTTATAAGGGTTTAAAAAAACTTCAAAATTTTTAAATTTTTTTAAATTTTAAAATAAGGACCAGTTAAATTGACTTTTTATTTTCAGAATCAGTTTAATAATATAGTATGAAAACAATACATAAGTTACTTTTAATATTACTGTCTCCAAAAAAATTTTTTGAAAAAGAGTACCGTGTAGCCTTAAGATTATTGATTTGATGCGAAGAACGTCTACGCTTAACGGCTCGACAAGTTTCGAGGGTTGACTCGAGGCGAACTTGCGATTGGTTTGACATCAGTTGACCGAGGAAAATGAAATGGCAAACATTCACGGGGCTCTCGCATTTAAATCTTTGTACTAAAACTCAGAAAACGGGAGGTACTTATTTTATCGTTAACTGGTTTGATAAAATTTAGTAGCATATAAACTGGAATGGAATCTATCTGCACCGACTTTAATTAAATGCAGCGTCGCGTTAAGACGTTTATTTAATATAAAGTTTGCTTAAATGTTTCATAATTAGCGATAATGTTTGATTACATACAAATAAAATATCGCCAATAAGATGGCCACAGTAGCCTAGTGGTTATGGTCGTGGACAGTTTTTGTCGAGTCGTGGGTTCGACCCTTGAGGTCTCTAAACACCTGTGGTGTAGCCGGTTCCTTGACGTTAAATGTGGTGAAGTCCCAAGTCCTCCCGTTTTCATGGTGTGGAAGGTTGGAGAGAGAGGCACCACCTCAGTTGTCTCTCTCGTCATTTGACCGAGGTTCAAAATTACGAGTCCCGTCGCCAATAGTCCTCGTGTTGCTTCTCAGTGAGACATTTATAAAGCAATTGAATCAATTGTTGATAATATTCCTCCTTTTGTAAAATTTATTGAATTGTATAATTTTTAAGCAATTATGACAGTTATTTTAAAGGACACCAAAAATTGTTATTTCGAATCATCTGTCACAATAAAAATAGTATTTGAAAGGGATAAACCAATTGTATTTAATGCATTGGCACTAGCAAACTCGTACATTAAACCTGGAAAAGCGTCCAAATGATATGTATAGTGTGTGTTCAGAAATAATATAAAAAAATGTCTTTCAAATAAATTATTATGAACATTAAAGTAGTACATTTTTATTCAACAAATATTCAATGTAAATAATTATTTAGGTCTATTGCGTGGGAATGTGTGTGCCCCTTGCCTAGTTAAGATTTCAAATGTTTTGTTTTTTTAGCTAAGAAAAAAATTTAAGGAGCGTGTATGGAAATAGATACATTTTTATATTATAAAAGTTAACAAAAAAAAGTTCGATAAAGCGACCTGTAAGAGATTCAGGTGAGCATTCACAGAAACTTAAATTATTGTTCTTCCGTCCTAATTAGCTTAAAAATACAGTTGAAACTTATGAATTTCACTCCCTCATTAATTCCAGCTCAGTGCAAACACTGAAGTGCTTTAAGAGTTCTGGTCCTTCCTTACGCTTCGAGTAATTTTCAGGATCTTGTAATATCATTTTGAACTTATACTAGCTCAAAAGAGCTTTGGTCTGAGTGTTCATAGTTCTATGAATTAAAATTAGATTATTTGATGCAAATTTAGAAAATTGGCATGTTTAGAATCTATAGGTAAAGATAAATAAAATGCAGTTATTTTAAATAAAATGCAGTTATTCAACAATTCTTCAACTTTTTTATTATAATCTTTTGTCTTGTATCACGTTATTGTTGAAGAGTTCGTCTCATCAATTGGTTTTATTAACGTCACACTAGAAGGAAAACGAGGGCTAATGGCGACGGAGCTTATAATTTTGAGCCTCCGTCCAGCGACGAAGACGACACCTGAGCTAACATAGAACCTGTTTCACCATGCTACGCTTACGGGAAGACTTGGAACCGCGACAGACTTGACGGGTATCAACCCCGACTACACAGCGGGTCTTTACTGGCATCATGGTGCAACCATGCCCACTAGCTTTTTGAATCGAATATTATTGATCAGTACTTTTGAAAATCTATTTTTTTCACTTGATTATTCCAATTTTTGGCGTGTTGAAATGTAGTTAAAAAATTTTATGCCCGAAGCTCTTTATCTATTTTTCGACATTTTTTTTTAATATCTTTATTGGTGATATCTTCTGCCGATACCCACGAAACAATATTCTAAGGACCCGAGAGCGTTTTGAAAGATTGCCAACTTCTTCGTTAATATCAATACCCTTGGGTCTCATATGAATGTTATTGATTGAGCTATTTGAAGAGTTTCTTGTAGCTCAAAACTTAAATTTAAAATAACTGCATTTTATTTTCTATTTATATTCTAGAAAACCAAAGACTATTTTTTTTAAAAATACTTAATATTCTCTTTCTGTAGCCCAGTTCTTTAAGGCAGTCAAAATGACTATAGCTTTGGAAAGATAGAATTGTATTCTCTAATGGAAAAAAAAAATCTGGCGTCCATCTTTCTTGAGGAATTATGATTCCTATCGATGCTTATTTGATAGATTTAGAGCCATCTATTACTATTAGAATGTTGTCCTTTAACTTTGTTTGTATGTAATCGGCGAACATATTTTTACAATGATCTCTGGAAGATCTTGATCTCGTAGAAAGGTGGTTTCTTAGTAAAAAATTTCAAATTTATAATTATCATCGATAGGATATGACGAATCTGTTTAAAAATATGTTCTTTTGAGGTGCAAAAAGTTCATGAAGTGTATTGCCTGTATTTTGAGGATTACAAATTTCTCTTTCAGTAGGTTTACAGAAAAGTTCGTACACATTCCAAAAGAACCCTGAATTTGGTGAACAGCTTTTCAGTGATAATTGTTTTATGAGAAATTTAAAGCAAAGGAAGTCATGGAGAATTTGAATGCTATTACTTGAAGTTTCTTCTCTTAAAATTTCAACTGGAATGTTTTTGTAAGCTCGCAGGACTTAACATAAAGCTGAATATTGTATGGGCTTTAGTTTCTCACTGTTTGTTTTTATGCTAAGAAGGAAAATAAATAGGTATCCGTGATCTAAAATATGTCGAATTGTTATATATATTAATGGTAATAAGATGATGAGTTGTTGTACAGAATCTGGGAGAAGTAATTGCTTTAACAGCATTTAAGTACTAGAACCCCTTTTTTGTCGGAGGTGAGTGCTATGTCTGCCCCAAGTGAAATTTGAATAAAAAATTACACCAAGAACTTTCAGATGCGAAAGTCAAGGAATTTGATAACCGTCTGTTGCAAACTGCATAGACTGGTAGATTACTTTTTTTTTTTTTTTGAAAAATTAATTATTCTACCTTTTTCTGAGGATATGGTCAACTTCCACTTTTTACAGCAAAGCATAATTTGGTTTAAAGACTCTAGCATTTCTTCTACTGTTTCATTCCAATAAGTTACGCAAGTGCAAAAAAAAAAAAAAAAAAAAATATCATCAGCAAAGACCGGAATATTACTGTTTTCAGGAGTTTCATAAATGTCATGCATATGAGAAGTAAAAGACTTAGAATGTAGCCTTGAGGTACACCCTAGTTATTATTTATGACTTTTGAAAGATGATTTCTCTGTTAAAGAAAGCTATGGATCCATTGTAATAAATTGCCAGAGTAATTCCGATAGTTTTCAGTTTAAAAATTAGTCAATTCGGCTTTATTGAGTGGTAAACAGACTTAATATTTAGGGTAGTAAAAAAAATCCTTTCTCTTCCTGTTTGTGGTAATATAGTGATGAATTTTAATAAGGAACGTTATAACATACTGTTTATACACTGCTTCTATGGGAGTAAAATTAATGGTGGTTTATGTGAAAAATTATGTTGCGAAAACTATAGTCGGACATTCTGTGTAGGATTCTTCTTTCAAATAATTTTGAGACCACACGGGTGAGAAACATTGGGTGGTTAGAAAAATTTCTTTTAAATATTGTTGGGCTTAAGAAAAGGAATGAGATTATGGAATGAGTCCAATCCGGTAGGATGAAACTGGACGATCAACTGTTATTTGAAGTATGTTATTGAAGATCAACTGTTACTAGACTTCATAAAATTGTGGGAAGATTTTTAAGTGTTTAAATTGTAAGATTGTCAAGTCCTGTGCTACTGTTTATTTGTCGAGCGATTGAAATCTCAAATTCTTTCAAAGTAAAGGGCAAGTTTATTTTTTGAATGGAGTCCTGGGTAGGATTGCTTTGGATGTCAGTTTTATTTTGATTCGTATACTATAGTGAAAAACAATTTGCTTGACCTTGTTCATTAGTTTAAGTTATATCATTGTGATCAATGATATTAAAATATAAATGCTCGTAATTTGTTCCGTGTTTGATAATTTTCGTAATATTATAGCTATCTTTAGGGTTGGTAATTTTTTCACGAGTTTTTCACCAGAATGTTTTTTGTTTGTTTATTTACACAAGTCGTTTAAGTTTTGTGTCAACTGCTTTATATTTAATCCAGTCTTTCTCACTAAAGAATTTTCGACCTTTTCTGAGAGGTTATCTTTTGTTTGCTCTTAATTTTCTGCATTCTGTTGTTTCCGAGGTTCTCTTGATCTTGATTGTTTCTGCACAAGTTGCAAGGTAGAATGTGGAACATTCTTTATTTCTTCAGGAAATCAAAAGCGTCATTTACATTTAAATAATTTTTTGTTGTAGATGATTAGCAAAAATATTTCAATTCCTTTTATGGAAATAGGGATTTGAAAATAGAATACATTGATTTTTATAGTAGATTATTAATGGAAAACAATCGCTATTATTATGAAATTGTCAATATTTGTAGACCAAGTTAAATCAGACGCAAAAATAATGGTAGACAAAGACATATCTATAGCATTAAAAGACCTTAACATGTGAAGACAAGTGGGGTTTTTATCATTAAAAAGAATTTGATAGTTTTCTAGGATTGAGTCGAATATTTTCTTAGCAGCAATAATGGAACTGAGCTCGATCTCTATACCTTTTGAAAAAAAATAGAAATCCCTCAAAACTAGACTGTGATAATTTATTTTACTAGAGAAATTGGATAAAGAGCTATCTTTGAATTTTCCTGGTGGAATATAGATGTTAATGATAGTTATTGATGTATTATTTTCATCAGGAGTTTGACAACTAATATTTCAAAATCTTCAGTAATTTGAGAAAACATATTGGTAGCACTAAAGCACTTTCTTCAAACAAGTATTAGTTTTTCTCTTCTTTTGTTCTAACCTACAATGCGAAAAATATTTTTACTGTTTTTACTGAGGATAATAAACACATCTCTGGTCATTTAACCACGTTTCTTGAATTACTGTAATACTGGCTTGCTGAAATAATGGTGCTAAAATTAAATTACGGCTCTTTTTTACGCCACGTACAGCCCATTGAATTAGTAGCGTGATTAACATAAAACATTTAAAAAGAAAGATAAAAAGTGCTTTAGACGAAGCACCAAACTGGAAATTAAAAAAATATTTAAAAAAAAAAAAAAAAAACGTTATCTTAACCTTCCTATTGTGATTTTTTTTAATCATTCTTCCTCCAACGTAAAACGATGAAAAAGGATAAAAATAAAACACTTCTTTTTCCAAGTAGATTTTGATAATGTTTTGAGTCTTTTAGGCTTTTCTTTTAATTTACAATATTCTGTATCCTCATGATCCTCCGACGTCGCTCTTAAGTGATATTGATCTTTTTTAGATTAACTGCAATGGATTGCATGAAGGTAGCAAAACAAGTATTCAGTTGTTTTAGGTGGATCAATTTTGGCGTAACATATCACTTTTCAATTTTTTATCCGTTTGCTTCAATTTTAATTACATGTAGCAGGTATAATATTCATTATAATAATTCCTAGCTTGCTTTAATTTTAATTACATTTAACTTAAATATATTGAATTTAATAATTTATCGTTCGCTTTAAATTTAATTAAATGTAGCAGATATATTCAAATTAATATATAATTTATCATTTGCTTTTATTTTAATATCGGAAAAGTTTACTATTGTACATTTCTCCATATTTCATATTTTATTTTAATTCTTTTATTTAATTGAGTATTTTAATAATAATTATTTAAAAAACGCATCTTGGGTGGCTAAATCTGTTCTTTACAAAACTTTGCTCGGAACTTACACAATTGTTTTTTTTTTTACTGTGTTTAGTAGTAGTAAACACAGTAGAGTCTGTGTTCAGTAGTGAAAAGATTCACTATTAGTTCCCCTTTTTTTCCAAATATTTTACTATTGTCTTCAATAATTTGTTCCAATTTCTGTTTCTTCCCCCAACTTGTCAATATGTCCTGTTTGGGCATTCTAGATCTCATCGGAAAGGGAGAATTTTCTTAAACTCTGTTATTTTTCAATAGCTTCTTTTTTCGAAATATTTTGTTCTGATTTTAATTTTAAAATTTCATTTTCTTCCTGATATTTTTTCGCATTGTTTCGAATTCGCTTCATGATCGTCACAAAAAAGGACACATCTCTGTTTATCATTTTTTGTGCATTCCGTTTCTGGGTGGCATTTAGTTGAACTGTGACAGAATTTTTGTAAGTGTTCAAATTTTCTGCAATTGGAGCACTATCTGGGTTTATCGTAGAATGGGTGGGTTCTAAAATCCTCAAAGGCAATTGGAATTTTATCTGAAATAATAGAGTGATTTTGATGGTTCTGGTGGGTATGATGCCAGTAGCCGTTTCTTAACAAAGTGCAGCCTTTCTAGGATTGATATGCTATTCTGCAGGTCAATTGTCAAGCCTTCCAAAGTGTATTCGGAGTGAACTCCTCGAATTATGAAACTTATAGTAACACCATTCCTTAAAGTAATAGTCGTACCATTTATTTCATTGATGTTTAATACCTCTATTTCTGTATCATAATTGCTGTTTTATAATTATTTCTCTATTTTTTGTTTATCTCATTGATTCAATGTTTTTGTGGTTAGAAAATTACTTTACTACGTTTTATTGGGTTTCAATGGGTTTGAGCTTCAGAACTCGTTGCTGGATATCAAGCATAATGTTATATCAGGATTCGTAGTTCAGGTTTTTTTTTTTTTTTTAAACCAGGTCAATTGAAAAGTCCCCGGCCTGACACATAGATGGCGCTACTAGAATTAAATCCATATGTTTTTTAGTTAGCCCTAACCCTCAAAAGATGCGTGTATAAATTTGACAGCGGTCGGATCATTTGTTGGTGAATTATAGCATTTTGAGTGAAGCAACTTTTGTTATTGTGAAAAAAATGGATAAAAAGGAATTTCGCATGTTGATAAAATATTGCTTTTTGAAGGGAAAAAATACAGTTGAACCAAAACCTTGGCTTGATGCCAAGTTTCCGGACACTGCCCCAGGAAAATCAACCAAAGGATTGGTATGGTAAGTTTAGACGTGGTGAAATGAGCACCGAAGACGGTGGACGCCCAAAAGAGGTTGTTACCGGCGAAAACATTAAGAAAAATCCACAAAATGATTTTGAATGACCATAAATTGAAATTGAATGAAATAGCAGACACTCTAAAGATATCAACTGAACGTGTACATCATATCATTCACGAATATTTGGGTATGAGAAAGCTCTGTGCAAAGTGGGTGTCGCGCGAGCTCACTTTTGACCAAAAACAACGACGAGTTGATGATTCGGAGCAGTGTTAGAAGATGATCAAGCGTAATAAACCCGAGTTTTTCCGTCGATATGTGACAATGGATGAACATCATTTCACTCCGAAGTCCAATCGACTGTCATCCGAGTAGACTGCACACGATGAACACGCTCCAAAGCGAGGGAAAACGCAACAGTCGGCTGGCAAGGTTAGGGTGTCTGTAGTTTGGGATGCGCATGGAATAATTTTCATTGACTACCTTGAAAAAGAAAGGACCATCAATAGCGACTAGCGACATAGCGTTATTGGATCGTTTGAAGGACGAAATCGCCGAAAAACGGCCGCATTTGAAGAAAAAGAAAGTGCTGCTTCACCAAGACAATGTACCGTGTCACAAGTCAGTGAAAACGATGGCCATGAATTGGGCTTCGAATTGCTTCCTCATCCACCGTATTCTCCAGATCTGGCCCCCAGCGACTATTTCCTGTTCTCAGATCTCAAAAGAATGCTCGCTGGGAAGAAATTTTCGTCGAATGAAGAGGTGATCGCCGAAACTGAGGCCTATTTTGAATCAAAGGACAAGTCGTACTACAAAAATGTTATCGAAAAGTTAGAGGGTCGCTATTATCAGTGTATCACCCTTGAAGGGAATTATATTGAATAAAAAAATTAATTTTGCCAAAAAAATGTGTTTTACTATGGTAGGCCGGGGACTCTTAAATTGGCCTGTTATGTTGATAAATGTCTACGTCCGTTAATATTTCTCGCATCCAGTTTGAAATGCTACCCGCTGGAGAGGTATCTATCTTCTTGGGATCCGGGTGGGTGCTACCACCCCTTTTTTATCTCTATTTTTTTTTTTTTTTTTTCCATTTCCAACGTTCAAAAAATATTAAACTCAAAAATTTTGCCAAATCACTAGTAAAAAAGACGGAATTGAATTTTTTTCCCTCAAAATTAAGTACAAAAAATATGGAAAGAGAGATTACAGTCGTTATATCACACAATACTCGACGATTAGAATTCGAACTACTCCTCTCTACTACAAGTCACGCAATAAGAACAAATGTATGTTTGCTTGTCACGAAGAGCGCAGAGAAAATAATCTCCGAATTCCCTTGAAATTTTGCTGTGAACTGAGGAAAGAAATTGTAAAAGAACTCGGATACCGAAAGTTCATTGTTGCAAAATGCGGGAATAACAGGTAAGAAGAGTATCATTTTTATTAAGAAGAGTTTCATTACAAAACACAGGAATAATATCTACAGGAAAGAAAGGTTAATCAGTGCAATTGAAAGAAACATTGTTTTTTGATTGATTGATTATAAATGTTGCACTCAGAAGCAACACAATTGATTGCACGAATCTCGTAATTTTGAGTCTCGCTCAAGTGACGAGGGTGAAACTTGAACTCGCACCTTCCTCTCCAAACTTCCACACCCCGCCAACGAGAGAACTTGAAGTTTTTACAGATTTAAAATGCATCATACCCGCTACATTGTACGTTTTTAATGGCATCACAACTTGTACCCACCACCCAATAAAAAGTTATTCAGGGATGCTTCCCTAAATTTCAACGAGTGTTATGAGATTGTTCTTGTGTCGTTCATTTTTAATTATTCTATTTATTCTGAAATTTAATCAAAATTATATCCGTTTTTGTTGTTTTAAAAAATATCTATGAAAGACGCAACTATATTAAGAATATTTATACTGAGACAGAAACAGAAACTGAATCTCATTGCTGTAGAGAGGTATTCAAGGATCCTTGTGCATCCATATCCATGACAATTTATTTGGACTCATTTCATATCCGATTACTCCCGAAAATGCATTACATGCCGTGAAGTTTTCGTCCAGATAAGATTTTTGGCATTCAGATAGTATAATGCAACACGATAATGAAAAATATGCTCCAAGGATGTTTTTAAAGAGATAAATCCACCTGAATAAAAACATAGAAAGTCAAAGAAGGACATAAGTTCATTCTGGAACAGATATAATATACATCCGGATTTGGCACCACTTTATTTATTTTTAACGATTATTTATTTTTATGCCAAATTGTACGAGTGTCAATCACCATGTTAGACTTAATAGGTTACAGAATTGACACATACATACATACACACACACACACACACAC
>BMAW01089618.1:0-62675 GCA_019974015.1 Nephila pilipes
TTGTTTAAAACAGTTCAGTTCACGTATTTACTGTTCGCACGTGGCGATAGTCAAATCACATCATTGGATCTGATATGACGCGATCAAGGAATTCATTAATTGTTATATTCAGGTTCCTAATTTGCAAATTTTGCTGCAGGTGCTCAATTTCTTTTTATTTATTTTTTTGAGCCTCTTCAATTTGGTTCGTATTTGCAAATATTTTGGCAGTTTTTATCTATAAGGAAGTTTCATTATTTATTCAGAGGCACACAAAGCAAGGTTACATATCCTGTTGATGAAGCAATATCTATTCACAAAAATGTGAAAATGAAATAGAGTTCATTTTTTTCAATACATTGTTTTGATACAAAATAATATCAACAAAAAAAATCTATTTCTGTGGAAATAACTAGAATGAAAACTTGCCTTCAGCGCCTAGTAGTTAGTTTTCGCTTAATTTTTTTTTTCATGACACTGGAAACGGACAACATGTATGAATTCCTACTCAATGGCCTTGGTAGATTAAATAGAGTTTTCACTCCATCGTTAAGAAAACGATTCTATTCAAATTTGAATGAAATCACAACGGTTTGAAATCATACAATTATGATCATTTTTTGTTTGGAAGAATATACAGTCGTAGGACTGAAAAAAAACTAAATAAATTTTATAATTTTTCTTCTCCAGTCACGTCACTATCCACATAAAATCTGGTTCTATATAGTTAAAATGAAATATAATATGTTAATTAATAGGCATTATTAGGTGTGAGAAAAAATTCCAATGAATATTAAGTTTGTTTTTAATGTATTTAATAATTTTAAGTATTTCATTTTCCATAATAAAAAAAGCCCCAAAAGTTAAATTTAATAAAAATATGAGTTGATATTGATAAATTTGAAAAACGGGACCTTAATTTTAAATAGGTTTCCTAAGATTTGATGATAAATGTTTTCTTTGTGTCTATTCTAGGCCATATGAATTTAACTCCCAAACAATATTAATTTTTTTCTCTATTTTAAAACAAAGTATTAGAAATTATTTTTAAAATAGTTAAAGGAGAACTTTCAGATAATACATGGTATTTATTTTTTTGCAGATATATTTTTTTCTCTGTCACATACTTTCAACTAAATTCCTTACCGTTTCATTCAATTTTTCAATAATTCAGAACAATATTGTGTAACTTACCATTACATACGATCATTAATAATAATTCTCAAAAAAAAGTTTGTTTAGAAGTTTGGTGCACGTATCTTCAAAACATTTGGCTGGACAATTTCTTCTTTATTAATTTTGAATTCAAAAATAATTTTTCCTTTTTGGTTTATTTGAAAATTAAAAACTGTTAATGGAAGTATTTGTTGAAACATCTATATAAACAAAAAAAAAATTCATTTGGTCTATCAATTTGGAAGTGAATTATTAAAACAGTGTCTTAAAAAAAAACCTCAGATACTACTGATTGTTCTTTAACCATGTATGAAATTGAATTATCTATTAGTAATTCTATAATAAAATATTTTCAGAGCAGCCAAGAGACTTAAGAAAATAATTTCGTTTAAGTTTGATAATTAAGAGAATTAGGTTTGAGTTTAAACATTTTGGTTCAGAATACGTTTATCTTCTCAATGGAATTTACAATTTAAACGTCGGCTTTTTATTTTCTTTTGTATGTTAGATTGCTTAAAATAATAATAAGAAAAGTGAAAAAATTTGTGAAAAAAGAATTTGCATTATTCTACGCTAACACACTATTTCCTCTGTAATCACTTCTGTTTTTTTTTATTTTTCTAAGTATTTATGTAAAGAAAAAGAACTTATATTTCATAAAATATGATAGTGAAAATAACTACTTACGATAAAAATTAAGACATGGTCAGTAAAATAGCGATTACAATCCAAATTAAACTTGTGTTGAAAAGGATTTAATAGAACACAGTCAAAAAAAACTAAAATACCTTGATAACATATCTTTGAAAAATTAGATTAATTAAATACTAATGTATATAATATATAATTTAAAATGTTGTGCCGTTTAAACCATGAACGCTAATGTTGGCTATAAGACATTAAATCAATATTTATGATTTATACAATTTCATGAAACTTCAGATAATTTCCTTTTAAATTGATTTTGCTTAAAATTTCATTTTCTGAATTTCTTAGTTGCTTTGGAAAACTTGTACTTTACTAATGGTTTGAGAATTTTTATTTTCAATATTATAACCAAATATTTTTTTTTCTCAATTTTTCCCAGAAGACATTAATATTAAATTGAGATTTCGTTGAAAATACTTTTTTTTTGGATGTGATTTGATGTAAAAGAAGATGATAAAATTTGGAAAGAATATTTTTTCATATTAAATCATTCGTTAAAATATTGTAAAGTAATTAAATAAAAAGCATAAAAGAAGAATATTTTCTTATATCATTTCAGTCATAAACATTTTAAATTTTAAGTAATTAAATTTTGTAAAAGTATATTAAATTTAGCACTTGGATCAATAAGTTCGAGACTAACCCAGATGGCGCTCAACCAGTAATCGGGTCTTTTCTAGGTACTAACCTTTTAGCAGAAACGTGTCAAATTTTTAAAGTCGATCGGACCAAAACAGCTGAGTTATCGAGTTTGGAGTAAGATCATTTTGTAGTTTGTTTAAAATGCGGAAACCAGGTTTCGTGTTTCGCAATCTGAAACATTGTTTTTCAGGGTAAAACACCGTGCAAGCGAAACAATGGTTGAAAAATGTTACCCGGATCTTGTCCATCAAAGAAACAACGATTGTCTGGTAGTTTGCCGAGTTTAAATGGTCGTACCGACACAAATGATACTTGGAACAGCTCGGTAAACCTATTGGAAGCCGTTACGCAAAATGTGAGGTATGACAACCAAAAAATTATAATGAAAGATCAATAAGGTGATGAAACATCATTAAGTTGCTGAGATGACACAGATATCATATGGAAGTGTATTTACCTTCTGTGAAAAAATTGAGCATGAAAAAAAGGTTTTCAAGTGGAATTGCTTACTGAATTGCTTTCAGTGAACATAAGTCGATAATTCAAGCTTCCATCCTTCTTCTCGCTTCCACAAAAGATTTCTTGCGTCATTACGTGACCATGGACGAAACTTTTATGGATCACATCACTACACTCTAGAGGTGTTGTGATCTGTCTGAGTGGCGCACAGCTGAGGAAAAGCCGTCCAGAAGCACGTCGAAAACGCAACTGATCAACTGGCGAAGTCATGGCGTCAGTTTTTTGCGGATACGCGTGGCCTGATTTTTCATTGACTACCTCGAAAAATTAATCAGATCAACAGTGATTATTATATTGAGCTTGCTGGTTGCGTTTGGAAGGAAATCGCAAAAACGACGCACAGTCTCAGGACTTGTCCATGTGGTGTTTAATAACGTCTGCCGCCGTAATACAGAGACAGTAGCATAGCGCTTTGGCCGCACCTTGTTCCAGAATAGCGAAGATGACACTGAGCCATCTTCAGAGCTTCAACACTACGCTAACAAAGGAGAGGTGGAGTCGACATACTTAACGTGCATCAGCCGCTACACGATGGGTATTCACAAATGGCATCAGGCTTGAACCCACGGCTCAATGAAAACCAACGGCCACTTGAGGAATATATGACCACTAGTCTACTGCTGCCATAGAAAAGTAAAATTAGAGTTTGTTCAGTTTTATCGGTATTTTTATTGCTAATAAATAAACGAGTAAAATTGTAGTAAAATAATTTCACTCTGATTCATAATTTTTCTTAATGTATATATAACTCCAAAGCCCTTTTCTTTCTGTCTAATCAACAAAATGATATTCTTTTAATTTCTGTTCCTAGTAAAGAAATTTAATTTTTTCTAAATATTTGAATGATTCTTCTTAACAAAATAGATGATTATAACACCAACTTAGAGGCCAAGTAGCATTTTTGGTTAAATACATAATTTTTTCAGAGAGCAATCAGACAAACTTCGTTAAATTAGAGAGAGAGGAAAGTTCAGCTCCACAACTGTGGGAATATTTTGATTGGTGATCTGCCGTTAACCGTCATTACCCTTGAAAAGTATTCAGTTCGATACGTATGCTTTCTTAGTGAAATTTCTCAACTTAGAGTTTTCCGATACAACTGTTACAGAACATTTCCCCCCTTATCGTTTCTTGTAAAAAAAGTCATTTAATTACTTTTGAAAAGGCGTATTATTACCACCTGGTAACTCTCTTTGAATCATCAATATTTCATTTTGACAGGTAAAATAGCAAGAGTAAAGTTCCAAATTTTCTCATTTTCATTTTCCAAATGGAAATTGCGAAAATCAAAATTATTTATGACTCACTTTTGTAGTCGTCAAACAAGGAACTTTCTTCTCTGGAATTCCGAATGCGGAATTCAATTCGAAGCATAGCACTAAAATAATTGTCTCTTTTGGACATGTCCTTATCTTAAAAGTATACGAATTAGTTAAGAATGACATGAAATAAGAACTGTTATGAAATTAAGGAAGAAGAGCTAAGAATAAGAGTAAAAATAATATCTAAAAAGTAATACTATATGAAATGTAGCCAAAATAATGTGTGAAAATTTATATGGTACATGTAAAGAATATATTCACAAAAATAAACTTTATAATTATTGAATGGTTATAGAAAGTTTTTAAAAAAACCAACAAAAATAATTTATAGATGTATGGATTTAAAGTAATAAATAAGTAGTTAAAAATGTAGTTAAAATTATTTTTTAATAGATAGCTAAAAATTAATACATAAAAAATAAGCTGGATAATGCATGGAATACATAAAATACATATTAAAATATATTTAAATAAAATTTACAAGTAGAATAAAATAAATATAAAATATATTTAAAATATATGTAAAAAACAACTTCAAGAATAATATGAAATTAATAATTGTTTATGTTCAAAATTTTTCGTCCTTAGAATACCCTCTTAAAAATTTTTTGAAATTGGTTTACGATAATACAAACATTTACCATCTAAAATTTAGTTGTTTTTATTTATTCTTTTTAATTTTGCTTAATGAATTACTGAAAGAATATAAAAGTTAATGAAAATCTCATGGGTTTGTTGAAGTTCTATATTCGTTTCCAAGGTATATAATACGATTCAGACTAACGAAAATGAATGAAAGAACTATTTCTGTTGAAGTTTTTATAAAACTATATGAAAATGTATTAATAATTTATATATCTATACCAAAATGTACGAAATAATAGTGAAGTAGTCATCATTAATACAATGGATGGTAATATAATTATTTACATATGATTTTGTATCTTAAAACTCTTTATAATTATGATTTATTATTTTATTTGTACTAGTAAATAAATTTATCTGCTGTTCATTTCACGTGACTGGCTAAATTAGAATGTATAAAAGAATCACCATAATGCAGTGGTGTTTAAAATACAATGATTCTTCAATAATTTTTATCTTCTAAATTCATCCTTGAAAACTAGTAAATCAAACAAGGAATTTAACAGCAGAATGCTAACTTTAAAAAAGATTTAAATGCTGGGTTTGTTTTACTTCTAATGCTCTCTCATCTTTCTGATGTTATTATGAAATAGAATCACTATGAAGAATTGTTTTCTGTATTCTTGGACTTACCATACAAACATAAGAAAAAAAAGATTGAAAATCTGTAAATAAATACATTTTCTTTATAAAGAACAGTTCAACACTGAATTCTGCAGACTGAAATGTAATTTTATTGTATACAGAAGACAGAAATCAAGTTTCAACATTAGAATAAATAAATATTTTAGACTATCTCATTTACGCTAACGATCATTTGACCTCATGGATATAGAGAAAGAAAATGATTTTTAACACATATACTTGTATGAATAGAATTAGTTATTTCGGCACTGAAGAACATAAGAGCAATTTTAAATGAAGTAAATATTTTAACTTTTGTCAGCAAAAAACTACCATATTTTGAGAAAAAAAAAAGAGAAAGGTACTATTATTATTATATTATTATTTAACGTGTTTTAAGCAAGTGTTTAAATATACTTTTGATGCGCTTGTTTCAACGAATAGAACTACCTCAAGAGACAAATTTTCTTTTAGTTTGTTGCATTAATATCAACTTTGATGTGCTTTAAGTTATATAGTAATTAGAAGACTAAATTATCGGAATCATTTTTGCTGTTAGTAACACGACAATGATGAATTCTTGTTCTTCAATAAGGTGAAATTTAATGATCGTTTGCATGTCTAAATAAATCCAGAGATTTAAAGTTGTGATCATCTGTAAGAATTGGCAAAATAAGATCGATCATATCATAGTCATTTTTTCTTGTTTATCGATTACATCACCTGATGATAATGAAACTTCCAGTGCTGTAGGATAATTTTGATATATTCAGCCTTATTGCTTCTACTCGATATAATTCGGTCATTCTTTTGTCTACTCGATAATGACCAAAAAAATTATTTTGGTCTTTGACTCGAACTTTTGGTATGTATTCTAGGGAGTTTTAACTTTGCAAAATCAGAGTTCAGGTCTCTTTGATTTAGATGTGTGCCAACAATGAGAGTTCTTTTTTACATAAGTATTTAAGTTTCTGAAATGGAAATGACTCTTCTGATATTACTTCCTTTAAAAAAAAAATTTGATCCATTGGTTTTTTGTGACATAATCTTAAGCTACACATCCCTCCCTAGTTCAAATTTGTCCTATTTAGCTAAGTCAGAAAGAGTCAGTTTATCATCAAACCACCAAACCAAGATTCTTTTGTAAGAGAACCATTTTGCATCATAAATGAATATAGAAATATACTATTTCGACCATAAGTCGTTCAATAATGGAATGTGACCGTTGTTAATCTTGCGTAAGCTTGCGCAATAAAGGGTCAGATTTTCCTGAAATGCCCCATGAGATCCACAGCTTTTATTTGCATCTGGCTCCTTCAAGTCTTAATAGCCACCTACGAGTATACTTTTTTAAATGCAAATATCTGTTTTGAAAGAAATCTATATTAAAATAATGTTTATTATTAAAAAATACAGTCTCTAATTTTTACTAAATACTTATATTTTATTGTTTTCTTGAAAATCTTTAAAATTTATTTTCTTCCTCAGGTCGGTGACGATATCGTTAGATTTTGTCCTCATCTTTTTTTCACAAAGTTTTTCCCAAAGCTTAGTCAAAACCATAAAATTATCATAGATATCTAAGTAATGTTTCTTATTCCAAGAAGAGTTTG
Source organism: Nephila pilipes (assembly GCA_019974015.1). Lineage (NCBI taxonomy): Eukaryota > Metazoa > Arthropoda > Arachnida > Araneae > Nephilidae > Nephila > Nephila pilipes. The sequence continues at coordinate 7,229 of BMAW01089618.1, forward strand.
ATTTCCTGCTGAGAGAAGAATTATTTATCTTTTTTGGGTGTTTATTATTTACAAAGAAAATAAAATTACTGTGCTGGAAACCAAATGACGATATTTTCCTGCAATTTGTTTTCTAAAAGAATATTGTCCACTGATGATACACCGCTTTTTTTTGGTTATGTTAATAGACACAATTGTTTATTTACTTAATTGTTATTAAGATATTTCCTTATAAAGGAATTTATTTTCAATTTTCTTATTTTCCAAATGATATGTGGATAAGAAAGAATACTGAAACATTACTATTTACTCGTTTCATCAAAAACAAGTTCTTTATTAACGTAATTAAGTTTCAATTGATCACATATTCGTTAACTGCCTAAATTATGACAAAATGGTGATTTTCGCCGTCATTGTGGCTGCCCGTCGACCGGGCGTCCTCTTGCAATGCCTACTAAATTCAAATATTAAATGCTACGACACAAATGAATTGCAATCACCAGAAAACAACTTTCACAATTTGATGTACATATTTTCTTGACACCAATAACGCTACACTCTTTGGGTTAACTGCCCTAACCAGCAATTCAGCCCTGGCAAGTAATCTAACAGCTCTTGCAATGAATCTGCACTCCGACTGCAACTCAGATTCCCGGAACCGCTGTTTGGAAACACTAGATCAATCTTTCTACGACAATCCTACTCAGGTGCTGCAACAGACTTTGAATTCTATTTGCACATCAGCTTCACCTCATCTCATCTCATCTGATGACTATAGATATCCTTCCGGCTACCAGATCCTCCTTTAGTCTCTACTCCTTCGACAGGTTTATATAATTCCTAACACTTCACTTCGTTTCTAACACTTTACATACTACTTTATACGTTTCTGTTTTGGTTGGGCAAGATTGTTGTTTTAGCAAAGCAAATCATCAATCTCAAGTTGAAAGTCCCAAAGATTTGGTGAAGAGAAAGAACAGATAGCCCAATGTCTACAATTATATGATGAAAAGCTTTCCACAGGTTGCAATAGGTTACATATTTTAAAATAGATTATGCTAAAAACCAATTTCGGATGTCTACATTTCTTTAATAATTCTTGGTATTAAATCAATTCAGTTACTTGTGACACGACAGCGCAACTATAATTTTTTGTTAAGCTGATGGAATGTATCTTGCCAAATATTTTCTCAGCAACAATAAAAATGTAGAAGAACAATGTATTAAATAAATCTTTTTTTTTAATATTATGCACACACAATGCCTCTATCTGCCATATATAGATATTTAAAGAGGTTTCGTATTGCAGTATTAGATATCTTGTAGCAAAACATGTCTTTATGAAAATCCATCTAATTTACATAAGCACATCTTTACTCGATACTGGCAACATCATTTTGACGGCATAATCATTTTTACAGCACCATTTTAAAATCAATGTAAATCTGATTTAGTTTCTTTATTTTTGTTTAAATTATAAAGGGTTTTAACCCATTGTATCTTATTACTGAGTTGGTTATGTTCAGGCATAAAAAATCTTGATATCTAATAACAAATCTCCATACATTTAGCTACTGTGTATTTTTCAAATACTATAAGTGAGAGTGATCAGCAAGGAATATATTGCCCCAATTGAAGCCCAAGTGGCTTTTAATTTATCGTTCGTTTATTACTGTTAAAATATAATAATTTAATAAAATCAGATGTGATATCGATTTGTCTTAAGTATTTTTTTGATTATTGTTATAACTTTCGCTATGTAAAATAAGCGTCTTTTACCTTTACATGACAAAAGCTGATCTTTCAATGCTTTATATATTTGTGTATAATCATTTAACAAGAGATTAAAAATTTGAGGATAGAACTTCAATTATGATCTAGAATTTAATTTCAGAAAGAATTATTATCTAATAAATGAGTTTTAGGAGGGTAGAGCAATAAAAGTGTAATAAAAAAAACTCTATTAGCTCTATTATCGCTAAAAAAAACCATATTTATTTATGTACTTTTGGATCTCAGATACTTACAATTTTCTACATTGCAAAATTCTAACAAAGAAAGTTGTTTCGTTTCTTAATGGGTAGAAATATTTTACTTTAATAGATTAATAGTGCATGGTACTCAAATTTTTTAGAAGGTTACTAAACATTTTTTTCAAATTAAAGTAATAAATGAATATATTAATCATGCTGAACTGGTAATTATTTCATACAATAAAATATAATTTCATATGTACCAAGTATGTCTTACAATATAATAAAATAAGTTTCTTTTGAATACTGCAATGAGCTACAAGATGGTAAAATGAATAAAAAATGTGGCCTTGGGCCGGGAAGAACTTACAGTCGTTTGTCATTACAGTCACATTTTTTTCTGAGGAATCGACACATTTGTTACATTCAAAACAAAGAAATACCATATATTTTTCAATAAAAATGAGATCGTCTTCGATTTCTTTGGAGTAGAAATCACTTGAAGAACCCTATTGTTTTTTTGGATTTACCAGTGTATAGATAAGGCCTCATGCAGGGTGATACCTCAGTGAAAATGATGACAATAATTCTTTGACTATAATCAAATTTTCCTGGGGCCTTAATAACAATAAATAAAACTAACCTTTAAAATTGTATTATGTTGTTCTGTTTCCGTTTTTCAGATGACACACAATTAGTATATCAACTTCTCTTTTCTAGCAATCCAAAGTAAACAAAACGTACACGTTCATTTTAAAGTACTTTCATTGATAGCCAAACAATTACTATAATGTTCCTAATAACATAAAGTGGGGCAGAGAATATCTTATTGATTGAGTTATGGGAAACGTTTAACATGTATACTCTGTTTGTGGAAACAATTGTAAAAGAAGCAACTTGTATTTAACACTAAATATAATTTAGAAATTTATACAATCCATCTATTAATTTTTCTGAAAATTCAATTTTTTTCAAATCTTAAAATAATATTATCTTAAGCTTTTATTTTATCGATATTTTAATTTTACATAGAATGTTTGCGGCAAATAAGTATTGATGTTTTATAATTATAGAACTTTTAGATGTTATATCATATCATAGCATTATCATTAATTATCATGTATAATTATAGAGATAATCGAATGATTCAAAAGGTTTGAGAGCAAAAATTTCTAAGTGATCACTTAGATATTTTATTGATTAAAATTAGAAAAAAATGTATGTTCTTTTTTTGATGATTACATTTTATTCTAGATTGTTTGAGTTAAATTTACGCTAATAAAATCATTTGGTGGAAAAATGTCTGCTCACCTATTTTATTATTAGTTTTGTTCATCAACATAAATGAAAACATTCAAAACTCTTTTAAGAACAATTTTTTGTTTCAGTTTCGTTTTCCCCAGGCCATGGATGCAAAATTGTTCATTTCGAATTTTTATACTGAAATTTGAATCTTAAATGCAAAACAACAATTATTTAAACTACTTTCCATTCTGATGAATACACATAGTAACTTTATCAATGAATTAACTTGAACCAAATCTTGACTTTTGAAACTGACATATAATGCACAAAATCTTAATCAATGTAGCAGAATCTCTACAAATTTTCCATTATCGATTTGTTGAATTCGGGATCTGACAATTCATCAAAACTAATTGAATGTCATTCTTAACTATTTACTGTCAATATTTAGTGAGCATGAAGAAGAATGAATATAAAAAGTTAGCAATTCATTATCGATGATTAACGGTATCTAACAAGATTTAGATTCTCAAATAGTTTCTCATCTGTGTCACAGCATAGAATAGTTATGATAGTTGATTCTTATAACTTAAATTGAAAATTTCAAAGAGAAAAGGAATATAGTAGTTGTCTACATAGTATTTGTTGTGTTTTGTCTCCTGCAATTTTTGATTTAAATTACTTACCTGATTCGTAAGATACTGATAAAAATATAATAACGCAAACAAGTTAATAAAGTTACTCTTCAAAATAATATTGGTGTAGCAATTACAAACAAATAATAATAAATTTTTGATCTTGTGTTAGTTTATTAAAAAAATTCATCAATGAATTATTGAGCACAAATAATATTTCCCCATAAGACGTTTTTTATGGAGACATGTACATAAGAGAGACAAGAGAACTAAATTTCCTGACCAGTGAATTCTTTATTGGTTGGCGATGTAAAACTTTTGAATATGGCATTAATTATGCTCTTGGAGTTTCCATAATAGTGAGGGCTCAGAGTTTTAAGATTACGTTCTCGACACTGTTCTACAGAGAGACAAAGAACAGTGCCCAAAAAGCTATTTTGTTTTTTTTTTACGAATGTGCAATAGAATTTTTCATCTTGCTCTTTAAAAAAATCAGGTGTTAAAAGAAAATAAGAAGTGGTAAAGATGTCATATATATATATATATATATATATATATATATATATATATATATATGATGTAGGATCTAATATTAATTGTGTCTAATCCAATTCAGGTTTTCTCGTTTTTCTTGGTATATTAAATTTGATTATCAGCGAATTAACCAATCTCTACATATTTCAATCTATTCGTTTTATACCATTTAGTTGGCCCACTTACGTTTTATATTGTTGTCTTGTTTGAATAAGGATTCTGTGTAAAGGTCTTAAATATGGTAACTAAATTAATTTGAAAAAGTTGAACTTCTCAGGAAAATTTCATTATTAAAATGTAACCACTATCAAAATGACTTTATAGTTTTAAAACAGGTAGATGAGCCACTTTTTACTCGCACACTCACACACATATATATAAATAATAATCTTTACTTGGCAATGCATCATTATTACTTGCTATTCAATAGCTAAAACAGTCGTTTATATCGTTATAATAAATGAATGTGATTTGTTAAGAATGATTCTGGAACATTTATGCAATTATACTTCAGAAGTCTTGATGAAACAATTTGCGACAGGTTGCGTGGCTCACAAAGAAGTGTAATTAATGAAAATAAAGAGTTTTAAATGGCGCGGAATACTTTCATATTGGATTTTAAAGAGATTTTACTGAAATAGTTATGTTTGTTAAAAAATATTCAAAGGCGTTTGTGGAGTTACACTTTAACACACCATGTTGATTCCAAAGGGAAATAGATTTATTTATGGAGGTGAAAGTAAAGGTTTGACGTTAAAAATAATAGTCTAGACTAACAAGAAAAGTTGTGTTCTAGGTTCATCATCTTTTACACATTAATATGTATATATATATATATATATATGTATATGTATATATATATATATGTATATATATATATATATATATATAAACACTATTTTGCAAATAGCATTATGTTGTTTGAAAGATTATAATTAAAATGATAGCATGTATCCTGAGAGAAAAGGAATTCTTTCTTTGAGAATTATTATTATCAAGGATAATAAGAAATTAATATTAGAATTTATGTTCTTTTATAAAAGGAAACAATTTTTCATGTTAACAATATAAAATAACCAAAAAAATTTCTAGTTCCATTAATTACCTATCAAATTTCTAACTTCTTATACAAAAATAATGTAGTTTACATTACATACACATACTTTACAGGTAATTCTTTAGATGTTAAGCTTCAATATATAATAAGATTATTTAATTATATTGACTACAGACAGCTTCATAAAATTGTCAAATTATAATTTAAAAGTGTTGTAAAACAAAGATATGTTTTCCCATACTCCCATACATCAGAGGAACTGGAGTTTCAAAGTTATGGTTTTAACAGACTTCTTGAGAGGAGACTGAAAGAATACCTGTGTATGTGTCCCTCTGGTTACTGCACCCAAACAGGAGAGTGCGCTTTAGAAATGGTGGCGGATCATAGAGATTGAACTCTTATCAGTGAATGCTTTCTTTCTTTATTGTTAAGTCGGTTCAGCCTAACCTTGGTCCTCGCGGTACTTTCATATGGAGAGAACCAGGCACTACTACCTGTGTCATCAATGCAAGAGAAATCAAGCAATTACCGTAGGAGGCGGCGATGGTCTGGACAGGCATCATGTTAGATATACTTACACACCTCCGTGTCTTTAGAAGGAGGCACTACATTTCTTTGAGAAGGTAGAGATGAGGTCTTGGAGCCCTTCGTTTGTCTTATCGGTTGGTTGGTCCTGGTATCAGCGCAATTGACAACGTAAAGCCACTAGAGCTTAGCTGGTGAAACCAATTTTCACCAGAAAGTGCCAGATGGAGATAAAATTCCGGTATTCACACTTCAATCCTATAAGAGCATTACTAGAAGCTTTGGAAGAGACAATTTACCAATTCATTTCTCCTCCGAGAACCATGCAAATTAAAGAAGCTTGTTGCTAAACGGTTGGGATCAATTTACTTTGCCAGAACTCTTAAACTCCTCATTTTCCAGCAAAATCACGTTGCAAAGCTATTTGAGAAAATACGCCACCCTAATAACCCATTTTTTTTTATTCTGTTCTGCAACTGCTGTTTCATACCTTGCTAGTCACTGAGTATTACGCACTATCATACATTAATGTATAACTGTTGAATGGATTAATTTTTATGACTTATGTCAGTTCTAGCGAAACCAATTTTATTAAAATCTATCCAGTAGTTCTAGAAACCTAATGCAATCAATATACCAATTTTCGTTCAAAATGAAGGTAGATTTTCTAGCATTGTATTGTGGAAACCTTCGGTGTGATCCGTCAGAAGGTATCGACAGAAATAATGACCTCTCTCGTTTTGAGGAAGGCTCAGAAAACTCAAGTATAAATTCAGTGTTTTATATACCACTCGATGTAAAGATACAGGTCACCAAAGAAATTTGTACTTGTTAGACAACAGTGAGATTAATAAATTTTATGCAGAGTACTCTGACCTTTCCCAGATTAGGGTTCATTGCTTGAAAAATAATGTGGTACAAATCTGGAATGCTCCAATAGGACGTGCTTTGGTGTAGGTCTGAGAATTGTAGGCCAACATAACATTGTAATGCAGCCACAAAAAGAATCCAACATTCGAGGTCTAGCTCCCTTTTGACTTCTGTTTGTTCCCTAGGATATAAGAAATGCTGGGGTGATTGATGCGATAAGAAGTTACTTCAAAGGTTGCTGTTGTGGTTGCCAACACTAAAATGTATGGCAGAGTAATGTATTGCAGGGAAGGATATTTTTTGACAATTATGATCAAACTCTGTAAACATGCATCTTTAAATAAATTTCTTTTAGACTTCAGTCTGATACTCTGAATAAACTTTGAATAATAATATTTTCACTGCAGCACTAGATTTATACAAGCAACTGTGACGTGATCTATATAATTTGATAAGAAGGAAAAGAAAACTGGAATATACTAAATAATATAAAATTCAAAAGTTATTATTATATATTATATAAACATCATATAATAAAATAAAAGTATACTGTGATTCAGATTTTTTAAAACCAAATGATTTAGAGAGCTTTAAGGTGATGCTTTTTTAGATTTTACATATTTCAATAAAGATAAAAGCAGAGGAATTTAAACTGAGTGATGCAAATATTAATAATATTCAATGTTTAAAATAAAACCAATTTAAACTAGGTTATAGCACTTTAAAATTTTATGTATATTATGCTAAGAATAAAACAATTTAAACAAAGTTATACTTTTTTAAATTTTATGTATTCAATATTTAAAATAAAAGAAACAATTTAAATGAAATTGATGCTTTTAATTTTATGTAAATGTTTAAAATGAAACAGTTGGAAAGCTTTAAGTTATACTTTTTTAAATTTTATATATTCAATATTTAAAATAAAAAATAATTTAAAGCTTAAGAATTACTTTTTTAAAATATTATATATTTCAATACTTAAAATAGACAGTTTAAACTTTAAAGTGATACTTTTTCAATTATCTTTGTTAGCTATATTTTTTTTAAATGTTTAAGTTATTGCAAAGAAATAAAATTATGCTTTTACCTTTACAGATAATATTTTTGTTTTTAGAAAAATTTACTGGTAACGAACAAAAAAAATAAGTGAGTTTTTTTGGCTCCAAGATGTAAAAACAGATGTTGAAAAATTGGGCTTGAAAATTGTAAATATAACTTACGTTTGAAGAAAGGATATATGAGAAATAAATGTAATGTCCTGAAAACAAGTCTATCTTAATAAAGATGACTTGTTGGTGATGACTTTCAGATTAGTCTGCAATACAATTTGTACATAAAGTACTATTGTTCATAGCCCAGGTATATTGTTATTACAATTGGTTGGTGTAATAGCATATATGTATTTTATAATAGAGGAGGTCCTCTGTTGGCTGTAAAGAGGACTGTATCACATTGATATATCATAATAAATAAAATAAATATCTGTGTTTAATATATAAAGAGACCTATTGTGTGAAACCATATAAATACTTGATTTCATTTTATTTTTTTTCAGAATACACAAAATAATCAAAACGTATTAACATTTGGAATACAGTATCATTCAAAAATCAATTCATTGATAATTTGGCTTTACTACTGCTTCAAAAAAAAAAAAAGCCTGAAAATAATATTTCATAATTTATTAAAAAATATGTAAAAAAAAAGTCTGTCAAAATTCCTGAAGATCACTCATGGTGATTAATTTTAACTGTAAATGTCTTCTTTCTTGATATAACCAAATGAATAATTAATAAAATACTTAAATCTACCTAAAGTAACCAAATACTTCAGCACTACATTAGCAGTGATTAATCAATAGCTTTGGAATTTTCAAGTGTTTGCTGTTGAAAGGGAGAGTTACTAACTCTTAAGCTTGAGATATAAAAAAAAAATATTTTGAACAATTATATTTTTTTATCTTTGGAAGATTTTTTATCGTATTACTTTCGGCGAAAGCATTATGTAACACATGAAAGAAATTGTTATTTAAGTTTTCACACTGCATCAAGTTAAAGCTACTTTTATTTTATTAAAACTTTTTTTTAAAAATTTCAAGGTTAAAATTTTTTTTTTAACAAACGAAGGATTAATTTGATATTTAAGTCATCTGTATTTTCAAAATTTACTTACTGATTTACTAATTTTACAAAGTTACATTTTAGTTTGCAAAATATTATTTAAAACTTTCGAAATGAAGTTTAAGCGTGTAATCAAAAATGTTGAATGTTACAGTATGGTACTGTATTTATACATCAATCTCTTAAAAGATTAAACTTTCATTCTACATACAGGACAAGTAATTATCATCATGAATATCAGCACATAAACTACGCTACGCCCACAATACGATACAAGATAAATAAATCTTTGTAATTAACTGTTGCCAAGATCATATTTCACTGTTGCATTTCTGTTTGCATTTTATTTACATTTTCTCTATATTTAATGGGCTTTATTAACACAATTCAAGTTAGTGCGATGTATGAACTTAAAGAATTTATGTTTAAATATAAACATTTAAATTATCGGCTCTATACCCAATAATTCTTGATATTTTTAAAACATTCATTTATTATTATCCTTTATATATATATATTCATATATTTTTTACATTAATCAATATTTTGTAAAAATATCTGACATAAATTTTGTTTTTAATTTTAATGTTATTTTTAATGGAATAACTACACTCATTTATATAAAATTTGTAGGCCATGAAAGTTTGGAGAACGAATCTGTACGTAAGAACAACTGATGAAGATAGAAGATATGATTACAAAATCAAAGCACGATGATCATTATTACTGTAAGAATGAAATGAATGGAGGTCTTAGTACCGTGTTGAAGCGCTATTATCATGAATGTGCTGTGATACAATCGGACTCTAAGACAATTCCCAATATATTTGTTCTACGAAACATCTCGTTCCTGATTGCTGTAAACCCAGTTTATGCGATCAAATTCCAAGACTGTCCTGCTTGCCGTCATAAATGATCTAATGCTCGATTGGTGGCAAATCTGGCGTGATCTAGTGAGCCAGAAATTTGTGAGTGAATATAACAGCAAGAACCGTTCTGTGAAACCGTACCTTGGAGAGTGTCCTGTTGCAGAAGTGGTCTGGGGCCTGCACTTGAGCAGCTTAACATGGCATACGAATGTCGCTAACGCTTACTTCTGGAAGTAGTCATGGTATGGTCAACCAGGAGTGACGGGCCGTGTTTCAAGTATGCGTTGGAATCGTATCCATACCATCTGCATCAGATGTGGAAGTCGTGTGCGGCGCTTATGAAGTCAGGAGATTAGAGAAGTTCACCGCCACCAGCCCTCTATACGTTTGTCATCTCTGCAAATTGAATCTGGATTCTACTGTTGATGACATGATTTCCTTCATACATGCGGTCAATCTTCTCCAGCATGAAAACGAAATCAGATGGAGGCAAGCGGTGAGGTGAGTGTCAGTACGTGATGGGTGTCACGCGATAGCAACTGTCCTTCAGGTGCCTTGCATTGTCAACACTTTGCCCCATAGAGGGTATTTGCCTGTGTATAGATAGTGGACTATGAGACAGTTGGTCTTATGCGCACGTGTCATATGATGTGAGGTCTTCTTGAGTGTTCTGCTGGTTCGTCTAGAGCCTGGTTGACCGTGTAACAAATCTTTCTCTCTTGTCCGTGGTCCCCGCATTACCTCACCCCAGTAAAGTCAGATGGTATAGGTGGCGCCATAAACTCCGAGCTCACCGATTTTATCAACCCTGTGATCATTCCCTTCATCAAACTCTGCATACTGTCTCCGATGGCGGATTATTGGCCAGGCTCAGTAAGATTCAGAACATGATACCTCCGAGAAAAGATTAAATGCACTCAAGCTTTCACATACAATGTTTAAATGTTTATAATCCAGACGAAGATCAACACTCTTTGGTAGATTCAAGCAGATAAATCACGCTGCATAATCTAATCCTTTTTTCGGCATTACTGTGCCCTAACTACGTACCTTTATCCAGTTTCATATAGTCCCTTCTATCATATATGTTCACATTTTTCGCTCTTATTCTTCAATGGTATTTCAGGTATTTTCAGGGAACAAGTTTGTCACGGACTTGAAACTTTTTTTTGTAAATGTTATTATTTTGTTGTTTCTATCATGTATGCCTTATTGATCCTGATACAAACTACTGGCAACATAAAATAGTGTGATGATATGTAGTTATGTGTGTAATATTTTATTATCATCCTTTTTGTTTTTACGGCTTATAAACTTGGTATATGAACCTTACTCAATTGCTTATTTCATGATGAATACCTTTTCTTTCCGGATTTATAAAAGCATTAAATAGTAGATGAGAGTTGCATATTCATGGATGGACTAGTAATAGTCCTGGGTGACGATCACACTGTGCTCCATACTGAGTTATATGTAATGGATATAAAACAAATCATTGAATATTTCACATTCAGTAAGTAAAATAAACTTCAATACATACTTTCGATTATTCTTCTATTTCATTTGCGACTGAAATAACAATGATACAGATTTATTTTCCATATAACTTATAATGTTAGAAAACAGAGAATAATTTATTTTAGCTTTATATATTTTATTGTTCTTTTTTTGCGTCCTATTTAACTAACATCAGTTACTTAATAGTTAAAGGCAGATGAGATTCTTATTTTCCAGAATAGATTTCTATTAGTTTTGGTTATCCTGCAATAGAAAAAAAGTAGTTTTCTTTTTTTCTTATCCAAGGAAAGCAGTCATCAAATTGGGAATTGTAACATAATAACTATCTACAGTTTTCAATTTACAGCTAAAGTAAAATTTTTGAATCATTATTAAGGGCTCAAGGGCTTCCCCTTGTTTTCACATTAATTAATATTTGCTATAAGAAGCTCTGAAATCTTTATTTCATATCTGATTACTGGTTAAGTTATTGTTGCTAAATTATTAAACAATATCCATCTCTACTTCCTCAATGCTGTAGCTTCCCCAACAGGGGAATTACCGCATGGGTGGACGTTGAAGTCTAATAAGGGATATTAGGAAACAATTAGACTCTGAGTGCAGTGTTAAGAAATTACCAGAAAAAGATTGATTAGCTATAAAACATTCAAGAACTTGCATGTTTTCAAAAACAGTTCAAACTGCTTTCATGGAGTCACAAGTACGACATGCATTGTTTCGGTCGAAGGTCGTTGGTTCAAAGAGCCGGTATCGTGGAAAACACGGAACGTCGGGCCTGATGCATGTTAGAACCACTCAAAGATTACAGAGTCCACCTGTGGGAGTACAGCGGAAACTTGTTAGGTGAGGCTCCAGCTGGAGAAGTCACGTCGCTGTCATTGGACCGGGTTCAAAATTACGAGTCCGTAGTCAATAGACTTCGTTTTGCTTCTAGTACGGGCCACTTAATGAATCTGTGCTATCATTAGAAAGAATCTCTAATTCGTAATGCCATCACATTGTGAATATACTATAGTGTGTGTTTCAGCCATATTCCAGATCTAACCCAACAAAGTTTATACATGCAAGTTTGCATAGAACGACGAGAATGAAGCTTCTGTAGACATACTACGATGAAATGACTGAACAAATATTAAATCATGTATTAATCTCGTATTCTAATTTATTATATGTTGAATATAATTAAATGCACATTCATAGTGTAAGAAAAATAAATGCTTCCATTGAATTCTTTCTTTTTCATACATTTCAAAACTATGTTTTGAATATTTATAGGCTTATCTGAATATTCAAATTACCATTACTGATTTCAAAGAAAGGAGTCTCAGGGTTTATTTTCAATGAAAGAAAGAAGGTATGAAACTTGTCAGCTGGAAAGATTTTAGGAATCTATGTCTTAAGGATGGGCTTAATTTATGCAAAAGAATGTAGTTCAGAGTGCTGACAAAGCCACACTCACGCTTGAGTTTTAGAACTAGGGTTCATATTGACTTTTTTTTTAAAATTAAGCAAATAATTTCTCAAACCTCGCTGTAAAACAAATCTTCTCATCTTTCAGGTAGACACATTCATTTAACAATTTGATGTTAAATTTATAAAGAAGCTACAATTGCGTCTCTTGTAAGTAGAGACACTGATCCTATGAACCTAACACTGCTCTGTTCAAGTTCTTCGATATCTACAACCAATGTTTGAAATTAACGATTAGACTTATAAGGTCTTGGCGATTTGTATGACCAATATATATACTTACTTTTTCCTGTTAAATGTAACATAACAATATAATCAAGCATTCGCATATTCATGTCTTGTCTGGTAGCACTTTTAGGCATAAGTAGATTTCATATCAATTTCGTTTATAAACATTCACCTTTTCATCTTTGTGCAAAACCGGCCTTGCGTATCATTGTGGAAGCACATGTAACGCGAAAAAAGGCTAGCAATATTCACCTCATAAAAAAATTTTCGGCTCTTGGAGGAGTATATATTCAAATATTCAGGTGCTCCATTAATGTATCAATTTTTTTATCCTTGTGTGGTTCTGGTAGAAGATTAGTCAGGGGTCAACGTTATTTTCGTCGAAGTAAGGTTAAAGCCTAACTGCGTTACAATTCATCTATTAATGGTAAGAGATGATGCTGGTGCATCACTGAGTTCTCTAGCCTTTCCATTGGCATCGTGTGGAATTTGGAGAGGAAACCATGTGTCATCGATCCCCTTGACTCGACTCAAAATTGGGAAGTGCAGCAGTGTAAGCTCGTAATGCTTCACAGTGCAACGTATATAATCACTCATTTAATATCTTCATGTGCATTATTTAAACCCAATATTAAGTATTGGATAGGAAAAAAAAGCTATTCACTTCAGCACATACTATTTGCATGATTAAAGCTTTTGCGAATGGAAGAGGGTTCACTTGAGAAAGTGCAAAAGTGTTTAAAATATTCATTTATATATGTATATATATATATATATATATATATATAATAATATATATATATATATATATATATATAATTAAAATAAATAAAAGAATAAATAAAACTTCATAGTTATATAACCTATTTTGTAAAAGATACCTCTCTGTAATAAATTTGACTTAAACATTTGCCTTAAAATTAGATTCCATAGAGGTGGATCCTATTATACTCTGTAAATTAACGAAAGAGAAGACCAGGTGCAATTCCTTAAGTATGCTTATAATATCACATTAGTATTTTCTCATTTGAGAACAAACAGAAGATATCTGAAAAAGTCTTTTACGATGCGAAATGCATTTTTTAAGATGAATCAACTTGACTCAAAAAAAGCAGTAATAATACGGTAAAAGGAGGGGTAAAGATACAGAAATAACTGCGGGTGTTCTGCAATGTATAATGCTCTTGAGAATTGCTACTGGATTGTTAAATTCCACTTGCCTGACCTTTTTTATCAACAAAGAAGTTTAGTATAACAAGTTTATACTTTACTTTATCTCAGGTGTCCTTCCTCTTTAAATATTTTGTGTTATTTGATTACTCATTATGAGAATGGATGAAATTACGAAGGAGAAAATATATTGCTGTTTTCGTCTTTTGTATGTTCTGGTCTGTATAACTAAAACAAATATTTTTTTGGTATTTGAAAAAATTAAATTAATTTACAGTCAGTTTTTTCTTCTTTTTTTGAGTTACTATCATGTTTATTTATATTTTTTTTTGTTTCCTAATCATTGGCGCATTCATTTACAGAATTCAAATAAGTTTGTTAATATTTTTTTTACAATGTTGAATGTTCATTATTAATTTAACTTACACGTATGAAAAACTGTTTTCGAAGTATACTAGGAATTTTTTTTATTGTGTAGTGCCAAAAAATGTATAAAAATAACTATATATATTGGCTAAAATATTTGACATTCATTGCATTCCCACTTGAATGTATTTGTGACATTCAATAAATATATATTTATTAGAGATACAGGATTTTATTACAATGAATTTTTATATCACTTTAAATATGATGGAGTTTATTTTTTCTTGCTGCATTCTTTTGTCTTGATCTTAATTGAACAATTGCTTAAAAATTCAAGTACTTTATGTATTTAACATAAATAATTTATAATGCAATAATTTGTTTCAGTTGGACTTAAATTTGCTTTTATGTATTCAGCATTTTTCGTTTCTATCTACTATTATGTGGTAAGAGTTCTGATGAGATCATAAAACAATCAAAACAAGTATATTCTTAGGACTAGTTTATACGAAAATCACTCAGTGATTATGGAAATTAAATTATAGATAATTGTAAATTATTTTCTTAATAGATTTTAGCATAGTAATCAATGTTAAATGAAATGGATTTGCAAAGTATTCTCTAATACCTGTATTCTTAAAATCTTTTATTACATTTTTTTGTTACTTAATTTAATTATAAAATATAAAAGGTAAGAAAAGTGTGAGAACACATTATTTTTTAACATAATGGTTGATATATAAAGACGATTTAAGCTTGACAATTTTTAATCTTGGTCTTTATTAGCGATGAATGTTTAAAAAAGTATCTTAATATTCTTTTAAATTCAATGCACTATCCTTCACTTCCTTGTAAAGTAACTCAGGAAAAAACACTTAAATAGAAATTACAAAAGAGATGTGCAGAATGCAAAATGCTACTTGAAACATCAATATCTTTCTAAAAATATATATAATAAGTATTATGCAGCTATCAAAATATTTCATTTTTTTATAGACGTATAGGAAAGCATTTAATATTGATCATTCTGTTTTATCTTTGTTCATTGAGCCTGCTCAAATTCAATTTATAACTGCGAAAAATAATTACATATATGAAATCAAGCGCATTCATTTTGCAAGTTGATAGAGCATCTTTTTTTTTTGTATAAGCATTTTCAAATTGTTAAGTATTCTTCTTTTATTTAGAAAATTTGGCAAAACTTCGTTAATTTTTCTGTATATTTAGATATATTGATGTTGTGATACATGTAATGATACAAAAAAAAAACTCCTTTCTTTCATTAAATTTAATTGAAGATAGCTTCTGGAAGTTATCAAACTAAATTAATATAGCATTTATGAATAAATATATACTACCTTTCGTACGAATAGGCATTTTATTATTTTTTTCCTTTATCAGAAATATATTTCATCTGATACACTACTATCTTGTTATAAAGTAATTTGATGTTTTTATAAATTAATTGTTTATCAGTAAAATGATTATATGTAAAGTGAAGTCTAAATTTACTTATTTAGTTCAACTTGTCATAATTTCTTATAATTAGGTAATATATATTTAATATGTTTAATTTCCAAAGGAGTATGTGTTAGCTGAAAACGATCTCACCACAATACTGTATTTTACTAATTATTTTTCCATTCAGTTTGAAATAAATTTGTTTGAAGAAACAGTTTACAGTAGTACAAAAAATCTTTCTATTCCTTAAACTAGTTTCCACATGATATTTATGGAAGCTATTTGTTGGTTATTAAGTCTGTTTTCTGCGTAGAATTGGCAAAAATTGTTAAGAAGACATTATTTCAATTGAAACTAGTTTCTATTGAATCTAGTTATATTAAAAACAAACTTATAGAAAAATGGCTAAATCATTATTCATTTTTTTTTGTTAAACACGATTTCTTGTTAGTGATCATATCAAAATTGATTTCAAATTTAATTACAAAAACTTATAAATATGGGGCAACATCAAGTAATATATGACATTTGTTAAATTGTTAATCTGCAGAAATAGATGTGTATTTACTGAAATATTCTTTGGCACTGATTATAATATTAATTTCAATATGAAGGATCCATTTTTTCCTTTAAAGCTTATGTATAAAATATTGCTTACTTTGGATTTTATTGTGTTTCACAAATGGTTGAAGTCATATTTTTGTTTCGTCTTAATATCTTTTAAAGTTTTCAAATGTATTTTATTTAACAAATTTATCTATTTCACTATAAATAAGAAAAAAATACTACATAAAAATATATTCACTTTCAATTAAAATCTTTTTTTTGAATCTTCAAACGAATTCTATACATTTATTTACATATAATTCTGGGTCTTATTGAAATATTATTTGCAGATTTTCCCAGTAAAAGCAGAATATCGTTCAGAATCATAATTTGGAATAAAAATTTATTTCATTAATGTAAATTAATAGATACATTTTTGAACATTAGATTTAATTTGAGACTTTTCTTTATCTATAGCCAGGTTATTGATGCTTTTTTATTAATTTATTATTTTTGAAATTATATAAGTTAAATCAATCAAGTAAAAAAAAAAAAAAATAATGCTTTTCACTTTGTTGTTTGAGATACTCCACTTTCATTTGTTTTCCGTGAGACCCCTATTACTTTTGTAAGATTCAAGTTCAGTCCACCCCCACCCCTCATTAACAATATTCTAAAATGGCAGTGAAACTGGTCAGCAGAAATGGCATACAAGCTTGGGGTGTATGGGGTTCTCTACGTCTTATTTCATACTTTCTTCTGGTATTATCTTGTTCAATTCATCCGGGCATTTCATTCCTTCATTCTCGTTGGGTTCAAGTTTTCAAGTGTAACTACAGTTTCTTCTATAGTTCTCTCAGAACTTAATGGCATATCATATTAAACATAATCTTATTTGTTCAGTAGGCACCCTTCACCTTTAAGTTCTAATCACAGACTACATCCTCTGAGAATGCCATCTAGTTGGGAGACAAATATGTACCACTAATTTCCTGTATGAACTAAAATGCTGTGGACATTGGCTGTGAACAGTCAGCCGACTGGAAACTGCGTGATGTCATATATGTAAAAAGTATGGGAATGGAAACTTGCCTGCTGAAAGGTGTAATTTACTACAGAGGAAGGACAATGTCGAAGATATGGAATAATTTGAGAAAGAGTGAAACTGATCTCTCTTTGAAAGAAAATTCAACTTTCTTTCTTATTTCATTTAGAAAAGAAACGCGTTTAAGATGAATAATATCCAGGCATTGGAACAATAAAGGAGATTTACAGCAATTTGACGCATTACAGAGAAGATCTCTGGAATACTGATGCCTGCAGAATCATAGGATACATGAGACAGAGGAAAATTGAAATGTTTCGGATTTGATGGAACGTCTGATAAAAGAAAATGTTTTCTGTAATAAAAGCTTTTGCTTCAATCAAAAATAATGATATCTGACAAGTGTAATATCTTTTAGAAGACATTTGTTTACATACATGTATAATATGAGTCTGTTTCGTTCATTTTATTTAGAAAAACTCCTCTGAGACTTACATGACTCTTTTGTAAGCAGTTGGTATTTGCTTTAAATCTGAATTAAAATTGGTTGAAAGTAGATCTTCGGTTACTATAATGTGTTAAATAAATTATATATTTTTCACGTCTTATTATTCTGCTCGTCAATAGTGTCCATTTTCATATTTCAAGCCGTTTTTAAATGAAATACTTTAACAAATACATACATTTTTAGATTCTAATAATAAATTATCTATATTTCTTATAATGATATAAGGTCAATGTTTATTATTAATATAGTTCATTCCAGAAATTTTTTAATTTTGAATATTAATTATTTCGAAAAGAAAGTTTGTTTTCTAAAATATCTTCGTTTTGCACTACAAGCATTTTAATAAATCATCTTATTCGTTCCTAAGCATACTTGTGACTCTTGGCCAAAGTTAAATCAAATAAGCATCGAAGATTTCTACGGAAAACACTTCATAAACGACACTACTCATTTACAAGTATGGTCTGGAGTGAAAGGATCTTACATTGAGAGTAATTGAGCCAAGTGTCTTTCATTCCTAAAAGTGTCAGTTCAGACTTTTGCAGACACACGAAAGGATGTACCTCTATAGGAAGAAAGACTTTAGTCTATAGCAAGATAAGTTTGAAGGAAATTGGAAGAAAATGATTTTCACAATTGATTGACAAAATAATCCTTACTGAACACTGAGTTTGCAGTAAAATATATAGTAAAATGTTTGTATTTACAGCTAATTTGGTACAAACTCGTTTCGTAAGAAGAGTGGGTATCATGTTTTAATGGAATCAAAATAGGTGTGAAAATCATTGCAAATCATTTGAGTTCTTATAACTTTACTAACAAATTGTACAATAAGACAGTCTGAAAATTAAAAATGTATTTTAAAATCTAGATATTACACTTTGAAAATTTTTTCATCATTACAAATGTCATTCATTGTCCATAAAATAAACTCAAAATTTCCCCGTATACATCTCAGTGGCGTCCTTGGAATATGACTACATTACAATAATACACGTTACATAATTAATTCACCATTACGTATAACGCGTCGTCTCAAAACTTCATTTGTTAACATATGTCACGTTTCAAGAATATAACATATCTCCCATATTAGCAATTATCTAAGATTGCATTTTGATATAGATGCGCATTTAGAAGAACTGCATTGAAAATGTTGTGGTATTAACACTCATTTTAATTATTATAAATGGAGAAAGATCTATGGGTGACCAATAACGTCAAGCAAGTGATTTCGTCTGTTTTTAAAAATTTACTTTTGCAGGAATTCTGAAAAAGATTGCCTCAATGGAATAAAGTTCTTTTACTAGTAGAAAAGTTTGGAAGGAAATATATTCATCAGATTAAATATTAACTCTGATGTGACGAATATTTTACTAAAGACAACTGGACTTTGCATTGTTGGTGAAATGTTCTGTCATAGTATAGTTATAGATATTACTTTCCAAATTTCAAATTCATATTGCTGAAATCAATAGAGTAGTTATGATCTCAGGTTAAGTTGAAAGTAGTGACCACATTTCGGTAACTTTGTTACACCATATTCCCTAAAATACACAATAAATATTGCTGAATGTTCACTAGCTATTAAATTAATTTGCTTAGTTAACTTTTTTATTTCATACTAATTTTCTTCTAGGCTTTTAAGCCTTTGTAGTAATTTCTGAAAGACCATTATACTTTTTTTTACTGTACTGCGATAGCAATTTAGATCTGCATATCACAATGAGGAAACATTTTAAACTCAATAGTGTATTAATGTAAGGTAAATGTTTGGAAAAAAAGAATTATATATTTTCTGAATAGTGATTATATTTAATAATTGTTTCATTTTTTTAATGAAAACAATTCAGTTTTTCTATTCGTTTGCTTTTGTTGGAGGGAAAAATCAAATGTACTTAATTCTCATTTCCTTATAAAATAACAAGTCAAAAAATTCCTCTCTGCTTAAATTCATTTTGAATAGTTCTATATATTTTTGAAATTAAAATAATAATTTTCATTCATAACAATGATGTTCTCTAAAATGGTGTCATTTAACTGTAAAGTATGTATGTTTGCTTGTCATTTAAATTTTCAATTTATTTTTTTAAATTGGTGGCAGTGAGAATAAGGAGTATGGTAGGGTGTAATACATAAAGATAGTATAAGGTATGATTACCTTAAGGTGTGGTGGCGTAAGTATAGTAGTAAAATAATAGTAGTACACAAGATAATGTGTAGAATAGGTTCTGATAATTGCTCAGTTGGGCTATAGTGTAAAGGTGTATGAGGTATTTGTAGGTGTATAAGATAACACGTGGTGTGATATATAAATAATGGTATTTTATGATTAGAATTGGACGTTTTATTTTGAAGATAAGAGATCTTATGCTTGATTCGACATATATAAAGTTAATCACACACATGTCTAAAAGATCAATAAATTATGGATTATATTTTTTGCAAATAAAACAAAATCTATCATAATAGCCCCAACTACACATTGACTAACATAAAATAACTGCATTACACTCGTATTCAAATATAGATTTATTAACTATCATATTTTTTTTCAAAATCAATTTTTTTTTTTATAGTTCATTCATAAAAATTGACCAAAAAATCATCAAAAATAAATACAGTTTTTTTGTAATTGGCTTTACCAAGTATGTTGAATTATTATATACCTAAATGTCTAAAGTATGATGAAGAGGGCAATCTGAAAAATATTTATTAACAATGCTCTACGAGTTTCTGAAGCATTTGCTTGGAAACACATGTGAAATTTTTAATTAAAACTCGTTTCTTGCTGATTTCAGTCTAGTTGAGTCCATTTATATTGTTTTCCCATTTTTTGTCAGGAAAACTGTTGTAAAGAGTTCAGATGAATCCTTTTAAACTCAAGGTTAATTATTCGTAAAAAAACATTTTAAATGGAACGTTCTTCTTTTTTAAAAAAAAAGTACGTTTTCTTTACTCTGTTATTTCAGTTGTAATAGTATTTCTTTACGTGTTATCCCAATCCTAAAAGTTTCTATTTCATTTGAATTAATCAAAATAGATTTTTAATAATTGAAACATAAGATGTTTGGAATTGGATGATGATTTTGTTCTGTATTATTTATTTCATAATTATATCTGGAATTTTGGAGCATTTTGTGATTTTATAATCTTCAAAAAATTTATTTGATCAAAATCATTGATGTATATAGTTGTTGGTAATAATTTTCTAGAAGATAATATCAAATATTTTTTGGACCATTAATAGAATTAATGCACGAAACGTGTTTAAGACGCTGACAATTTTAAAAGAAACATGACTATCATTACTTACTGTGATGCAGGAGTATTGCATTACTAAAATTATTACACTATAAGTTTAACTTCAGTCTTGATAATTTTAGATAATTGGTTTTTTTTAGTTCCTTACAATCATTGATTATTTAGCTTACGTTTTATTTATCAGAATTGAAAATAACTATGTCTGTCACACCTAAGCTGGCTCTATGTCCTATTCTATTGAACTAATCCTTGTGGACATTTATGTCATATTGGATTGAAAGTTTCTCATCAATGAATGAAACCTGACTTATAAGTGGAGTGAACTCTCACATGTACATCAAAACCTGCACATTTAAAGTGTGGACATTCAGATATACGTTTTTAACTTAAACATTTAAAATTCATGCAGGATTAGTTAAAAGATTCTTTTTTTTTAAATGGAAACAAAATCTATTGAAAAACCATTTCTCAACACATTATTGAAGAATAAGTTACATTACAGGTTGAAGTAAATAAAACCTTTCAGTTCTAAATGGAAAATATTGGAAAAGAAACTCTTATATTGTTTCACACTGTATATGTCTTTTGATTTTATTCATTTCGGTTTTGTTGAAGCTTGATTCAACTAAATAAAAATGAAAAAGGAAATTGCATTTCAGTTATTTCTGTGTCAAAACAACTCGATAATGAGGATGTGTACATATAGGTAAAAGAAATTCCCATAACTCAAACAAAAAAAAAACATTTGTTGAAAATAAGTACCTAAAAGACTTTCTGATTACTTATGGGGAATTTAAATCAAATAAGATAGCTTCATAGTTTATAAAATCTTTTTTATTATTTCAGGTAATAGATTTGCACTTTTTTAGCACCTTCAACTATGTATTATTTCTGTTTTGACAGAGTCTTTGAGATCTAAATTTTTTTAATATGAATAAATTCAAGATTCACAATAAAATAAATATTAAACTAATGCAAATGATAAAAACAAAAGCAACTACGCAATTAGTAGATAAGTATTTTGACACATCTAAATTTTAATAACCCTACTACGATAAATAAGCGTTTGAGAATTGTTTATTGTAATCACTGTTGTAAATAATTATAACAAAAGGATTAAATCAAAAAAATTCTATACCTAAGTTTCTCAATCATAAGGAATAAATTCTATTATTTAGTTACAAGGTGCATTTAGAGAAAGTTTCTATTAATCATGGAATAATTAGAGAGAGAAATTATAGGAATATTAAAATAATAAAAGAAATGTTGAATTTGTACTCTTGAACCCTCTGTAATTTATCTCACTTTCATTTTTTTCTAGTATTCAGAAAAATAGAATAGGAATTAATGTAAACTATTCCACAAATAATATTATAGCTGGAAAATAAGGATTCTGTGTTATTTCTAAAAGTCATGAGACATTTAATTCTTGGTAAAATCGTAATATTAAAAAAAATGTGAAACTTTTTTTTAACAAAAAATATTTGATAAAAAAAAAAAAAAAAATTTAAGTAGGGAGAAAATTTAAAGTAGTTATTTGTTTCATTCATACACAAGAGATTTATAAATTATTTATATGTTAGATTTGTAATGCGGCAGTGAACACTTGAACTCCAATTAATTATCATGTTTACTACATTTATACATTTTAGTTACTTGTAGATCGTTTAAAGATTAAATATATTTGGTAACAGCCCATTATATAAAAACACAGTGATTTAAGCGGTAATAATCTTTAAAACAGAACTTTGTATTTTGAACAAGAAATTAGCATATTAACCGATATTTGTAAATTGCTTTATATAAGAATTAAAACAATTTAACATGAAAAATCAAGTTTGCATAGGGAAATAATAGCACATTGCAGACAAAATATTCGGAATTTCATATTTTTCCTTCTTTTAACTTACAAAAAAAAAATTGGCAATATAAAATATGTTACTTCTCAGATCCCGAATCAGCAGATATTGGAGCTGACAAGTATTCAATGAAATGAATTTGGGAAAGAAAGTTACGACAACTATATTATGACTGTATCTATAGTATGATTAATTGAATTATCCATAAATGTTGATGCATGTAGGTATATTTAACAGACATTTTGGAGATGGTTCAGAGCTTTCAAGATGATTATATATAAATAGATCGTAATGCAAAAATAATAAAATAAGATATATATAACATCGATCAATAACTCCGAGTCTAACATTGAAAACATTTTTTATTCATCAACACCAACGCATTGAAATCACCTTTTAGGGTGATACAATCGTTCAACACCACAAATCTTTTTTTCCCCCAAATTCCCCCCCTTTTTTCACAAAATCTTTTTTTGTTGCGGTAAATAACGATAAACAGCTTTTTCTGAATCTCGACTCGTTGCTGTTTTTGTTCCATCAGCTTAATCGCTTACGAAAAAACCTTTTCACTTCTTCAAACCTTTCTGGTCGATCGGCTTAGATTTTGACACGTTTCAAGCAAAGGTTAGTACTCTAGAAGACCTGGTTTTGGTTTTCAGGCATCTCTGGGTTAGTCTCGGGAGTTATTGATCGATGTGTTATATATATATATATATAAATTATTTACGTTAAAAAAAGCACGATATTCTTCTCCAGCTGCATATTTATATTTTAATGAGCAAGAAAAATAGTTCTGATCAAAAATTTAATTAAAACAAAAGTATTTCTAAATTAGAATATCGTTCTTGCAATAAGAGGAGAAAAATGAATTTTCTCTAACAGTAATTGAGGTGCAGGGGAATAAATACTAAAAGAAACTAACTGTAAAATATTGTGTATTTGTTACATATATTACTTTTATTAGAGAATGATATTGTGAAGAGAATAAAATATTCAATTAAAACCTAATTAGGCTAAGTTGAATTTTATAGAAATTATGAGATTCTAAATTTCTTTGTTTATTTCTCAATCTATAATAATAAAAGTATAATTAATATATTTCAATGCTCATAAAAATAAATTTTAATCTAAATTTCATTTTAAAGCTGATATATTTTGAATTCATTATTTACTTAAAAAAAATCAAGAAAAAAAGGAATCATTTATTTATTTTGAAAAGACATGTAACATTTGTGGGGAAAAGTATGTTTATTTAGATATATGTTATTTTTTTTTTATTTCGAATAAATGAAAACAAATGAAATACAACAATTTCTTGTCAATATACCCTATCGTTCCCTTGTCATGCTTCATTTTGCATTTGAAGAAGCTAACGTTTCCTTTAAACCAGATATGTCAGGGTAAAAAATAAAATAAAGTTTGAAGAAACAACTTTCTTTCAAAATGTAGTTCCAAATATGAATCAATGAAAACATTGTCACATACACCGTCGTCATCCAGACTGGAAAGGAAACAGTGTAGAATTTTGCCACATGATGTTGATTGGATGTACATTCAGAACCATTATTTCAGTAATGAATGCAAAATAGAAGTCTACCCTTGAATACAAAGCAGAGTTTCTTTCTACGTATCAGAGATTGAAAGATCAAAGTAGCCGTCTGAACGGAAAGGATCAAACGAATTTCCTATTCACTCTTGCGCTTTGAAGAATTCTTGGGAAAATACACATATATTAGTATTTTTTTTCACGTATGGTTTTATTTTCATTGATAATGGAATAGAGCCTTCCGGCAAATTTTTATTTTGAGAGTTGATATCGTTTAATAAATCATTTCAAATGTTTACATTATATATATATATATATATATATATACATATACAGGATGTATTCTAAAGTCCATTGCAATCCTTTTAACTTCAGAACGGCTGCTGCTATATTAATAAAAGTAGTGTCGAGTTAAAGTAACCATGCGCTAATGAATTAAACCACTTATGGTGCCACCTGGCGGGACACTGCAGAGTTATCATTTTTATTTGAAAAGAAACGAGAGAGGGTGAAACAGTGATATACAAAGTTGTAGAGCCTCATTGACTCAGTTCGAAAGGACACCTCGTGGACATTAATCCAAAAAATAGAATGGTTAAAATGCGTATTTGATTTTTCGTGAATTTCTACACTGTGACGTGACAAAACGATCAGATAAAGAAAAAAAAACTAATACTAGAAATAAACTTTTATTTCAGACGTTCAAACTTCTCACCGTCAGCTGCAGTGCACATTTGGATCCTCGTCTGAATGCCACGTAGAACACGTTTGAGCATTGAGCTTAGAGCATCGGTAGAATCGTCCGAAATGTGTCGTTTAAGCAATGTTTGTGGATGAGGCGCAAACACCTGCTGTTTCTTGTATCCCCAGAAGAAAAAGTCCAATGTAGTTAGATTAGATGAACGTGGAAGCCACTCTTCGAAACCGCCATACCCAATTATTTATTTCCCGAATTCCTTGATGAAGTACTGTTTTACTGGAAATGTGAGCAAGTGCGAAGTCACGTTGAAACCATAGGTTTCTAAGATTAAACAATGGAAGAATTTCCACAAAATCCGATATTACGTTCTGTAGCAATTGTAAATATCGCATCCCCATTAACGTGCTATAATAATATATTCGGCCGATAAGCTTGTTCTTGTAAATTGCACACTGAACGTTAATAGCAAATCGCATTTGAATCTGAACGTCTGTAAAATTTCTAGGAATTTTCAGCTCCCAGTAATGAGTGCATTGCCTATTCTGTGAAAAGAATGCCTTATCTCTCCACACTATATCTGTCAAGAACATTGACTGGACCTGTATCTGATTCATGAGAATTTTGCAACATACATAGCGTCATTCAGCATCTCCGTCCATTAAAACCTGTTGAGGCGTACATCGGTATTGCTGAGCTCCTAATTCTCTAAGGAGTTTTCAAATCGAACTTTTGTAGAGGACACAGTATTCATTGATATCTCTTTTGCTGCATTTCGGATATGAGAGGGCGTGCGTTAAAACCTCATCCAATTGAATTTGTCACCTACCTTAACTGAAATGCCAGATTGAGCACTACTAGCCACTCAGTCTGTTTCCCTTAAGCGTTTTACAACAGTTAGGGTGGTTTGATGAGAAGGGTGTGGTCCTTCAAGGAAATGTGGATGGCACAGTCATGCTGCTGATCGTGCCTTGTGTACACATCAACATACAGTAAAACCATCTTTCAATACTCAACTTTGGAAAATCACTCCATGACCATGAACATCAACGTACTTCAACCACAAGATGTCTCTTTTATAACTGTCTCAGGTTATCCGTCGTGAGGTTTCTTATGTATTTGCATACTGCAAATATTTTAAATACCAAGCCCAAGTTTCTTGTATTGATGCGACACTATTTTACACCATTTACGAATTGTCTACTCAGTTTACAAAGAATATCAGTACAAGGATGTATCCCTCAGGCATTGAAATGCGGTCATTTTGATTGAGATAACAAGCGATACCCCTGTGTCATATTGCGGTGTCGTGTTTTGAGTGAAACATAATCACTTCTCCTTCCTTTTAAGTTTTGTGATATCACAGTGTAGGAAATAAAGAAAAAAACAATTTCGAATTTTAACCATTCTATTCTTCCCATTAATATCCACAAGGTGTAATATCGAACAAAATTGATGTTGCTCTACAACTTTATATTTCCCTTTCTTTCCCATGTGATTCCGTTTTCAAAATAAAAATGCTAACTCTGCAGTTTTCCACCAGGTGGTGACATAGGTGGTTTCATTAAGTAGTAAATGGCAACGTTACTATACCTAGACACCATTTTTATGAATATATTAGCAGCCGTTCTGAAGTTTAGAAGGTGACAAGAGACTTTAGAGGGTACCCTGTATATTTACAATCGCAGTTATGAAACCTAACATTATACTAAAAATTTTAATAACCAAATAAGGGAACATAACTTTCGAAGGAAAATTTGTGATTACATTTCCAAAATTGTGATAACGAATTATAAAGCAAAATTCATTGTCCCAATTTTACTGCATCTTCACATGGTCTGTGTGCTAATCGATGTAAGAACGTAGAACACATGTATTTATAACAATTGCCATTTATATTTAGCCGTCTTTGAAGAAGTCTGTACTTGAAGGATGAGATGATTGTTTCAGTTGAAAAATAGGAGTTATTGCAGAAACATATAGATGTTTTAATTATGTATTGAAAAATGTTTATACTTCTCAACGGGAGTGAATGTTTACTCACATATTTCGAAATTTAAACCAGAATAAATGATAATGATGAGAAATCTTGTAATATCGTATATGATTACAGAATCTTTTTAAATTACTTCTTTGTAAAATCTGGATTTTCTCATATTCGTGAAAGTATCACAACACTTAAGCATGAATTGTTTGACGAAAAGTGGTATTATTTGTGGATATTTTTATGAAATATTTTTATCTGTTGATAATTTACTACAATAATAAAATAAGTCTACAATTATAGGTTAAAGATTTAAATTCAATCATTTCCCTCATTGTATTTCATTACTCAAATATTTCAATTAATCTACTTTTCACCTCATTTGACAAATTGTAGTTCAGCTGAATATTGTTCCATTAATTCAATTTTATACCATAAATTTTAAGGGAATTCTTACATAATTGAATCATCAATCGTGAAAAACAAATATAGCTCCTATTTTTCCAGTGAAGTTCTCTATCAAAGGCATTTGGAATATTGGGTGTGAAACTTGCAATTAATCTTTCTAAAAGAAACTTAGAGATCCTATGACATTGTTTTCATTTCGCAAAGATTTCTCATTTCTTTTCGTCTAATAAGAAAGGACGAACCGTTGAATTGCCTTAATATTCTGTATCCATTTTATTTATTTATCTTATCAAGATTCTTTCATTAGGAAGATAATTAGTTTTATGTAACTGTAGGAATCTACCAAATTGTGTTCAATTTTGTTTCCTGGTAAATTTAGAGTGAGAAAAAGAGTTCATCGACATAACAACATATTGATATGTGTAGAATTTGTTTATATGTATAGCATAGGTTTTGCACATTTTAATAGACTATGCGCTCGTATTATAAATCTCATTAACTTATTTCCTGTGTAAAATTTTAAACTTTTATTAAATATGCAATTAGAACTTTAACCTTCATCATATATTCATACAAAGCTCTTTCAGAAGTAATTCGGTGATTTTTAGGTTTGGAAGCAATTTATTTTTTCTATTACAGTATTCGATTAATTTGTTTATTATAAAAATAGTTATAGTTCTATCACACACCAACAATTTGTAAAATATCTTAAAAAATAATCCAATATTCTTTGATATATGTCTTTAAATGTTATGTTAAAATATTTTCAGTAAAATTGGATTTCTTTTTAAATTTTGCTCCACAAAAATTTATATAAATGAATTTTTAAAATGTTTAAGTTTTCTATTCTGTAATACATGCCAACTCTTTTGTTCTAATATACTTTATTACCTTATAAGATGAGCAAAGGAAAACTTTCCTTTTGATGTTTTAAAAGAAAGTATCTTTTAATGAAATGAATCGTAATCGACTTTAAAACTATTAATTAGTTTTTGCATAGATGTACATATATTCATTTCTTATAAAACAAATTTTCATTACATTTTGAAGGATGCATATTTATTGCTGGAAATTATTAAACAAATTATTGTAAAGTCATTAAATTTTTAAGTTTAACATGTACATAAATGGTGTCATAATTAGTTCTAAATAATGCACTTAAAATTAATGTAACTTAAATCATTAAGAAACGTAAGAAATTACAAATTAATTTTATGATGTACACATAGACTGATATACTGTTTGGAAATAAACGAGACCGAGGTAGTCTAGTAGTCATGGACATGGATTCGCGGCCACGGTTTTTTGTTGAGTCAAAAGTTTAAAGAGGAAAGTATCAAGTCAAGTGTCTTCTTCTTCACTCGAAAAAGGTCTAAAATTACGAAGACCGTCACCAATAGCATTCGTGTTGCTTTTAGCGCAACATTAATAAAACCTATGGCTGGAGATAATTGATTTATTTTTTAAAAATATACAGCAATTAATGAATAAAATCAATTATAGATTAATTAAGAAATAATTGTATAAATACCGTATGCACTATGCAAATTTGAGGAAAGTTAAATTGAAATTTTACGGAAAGAGAATTTGTAAATTATTAAAAACATGCTTTTCTTATTAAAAAATTACTAAAAATAACGATTTCAAAGTACCAAATCAGGCTAAAATGTTAACGTAAAAATTAAGCAAAAAAAGTAACACTCTTTATGCAATTATATGCAATGATGCTTAA
The DNA here is from genome assembly GCA_019974015.1 of Nephila pilipes. Classification (NCBI taxonomy): domain Eukaryota; kingdom Metazoa; phylum Arthropoda; class Arachnida; order Araneae; family Nephilidae; genus Nephila; species Nephila pilipes. The sequence continues at coordinate 36,841 of BMAW01089618.1, forward strand.
AAAGGAAACAAAATATTCATTGTGGGCAAAGCTATCACGCTATTATTTACAATATAAGATAAAATAGCGAATAATAAGTAAAATGAAAATTCAATTAAAATTAAGTAAAATATTAATTAAGTAAATAAAAATGACTTCTTTAATAAGTAAATATATTATGAAACTTTTCTATAATAAGTATGTAACTATTTCTATCTATTTCTCCTTAAAAGTAGAATTAATTCATAAGAATTCAAAAGTACAGCTCATTTTATTGACGCTTTAATTAAAATTTGAGAAGAAGTGCCTTTAAAATAAAAACGGAAATATTTACAGGAATGAGGATAAAATTTTAACTACAACAGAAAGCACTTGATTAAATATCCTAATAAATAAAAGAAAACATCGTTTTAATACGTTATATTCAATATATCTCTTTTGATGTTGAAAGCTCTGCTTATATGGTGCAATAAAAATTATCATTTTTTCTAATTTTCGACGACCAAAAAAATTGTCTGCTATTGTGGTATTAAGCTGCCTGTCTGTATGTGTTAAAACCCTGTCTGTGGTATGTCAAGGGAAAGATATTTTCTATTATGCACATTTTTATTTCGTTTATTACTTTTCTTTATAAGGATGAATAAAGGGAAACGTTCAATATACTATTCCAGGGTCAAATATAAAGTTTATTTCAAATAAGTCTAGATATTTTAACAAAAATACTGTTCCTACAAGGGTTATTCTGATTATTGTAAGACAGGGGTAGACAATATGCGCTACAATATATATAGTTTAGATATGTGACCTTGAACACTTTTGTATCTGCACATAATACTTTGTGGCAGCAACCGCAATTTATCTAATGTAGGATACATCGTGAAAGAACAAAAAATGAAGTTTACAGAAGATCATTATTATTATTACATGATTTGTTAAGTTTCTAGAATGAGGAGAATTATTATTATTGCATGATCTGTTAAGTTTCTAAAGTGGAGGAGAATCAAAATGAATGCAGTCCTCAAGTATAATTAGCACACGGAAACGAACCTTCATCTAGCGCCTCTGCATTCTGAGGGCTTACAGAATTTCGTAGCAGTTGGAGCTCAATTCTGGACCAAACACTTGTAGGAAGAACTTTGTCAGTGCTGAAATTTTATACCGGATATAAAATATATTAATCTCTGATATATGCTATACAAAACAAATCATACAGCAGGAGCTTAACATTGTTATAAAGATCTACATATATTCATAAAGTTATTCAGAAAAAATTCCCCATAAAAGAAGTTTTTCGATGTGTCCCTATAATTTAACAGAATAACAAAAAGCGGAACTTATCAGAAAAGTATAAAAATATTTAACAATGAAAGACACCACATTATTTTTAAAATTGTAACAGGTAATGAAACATACATAGCTTTACTTGACATTCCCATTCGTAAAGAAGGAAAGCATTGATCTCTGTAGGTGTTTCTAAGCCAACCTTGGTGAAAGGCTAGTCAGGAATAAAAAATTCAATGTACGCCTATTTTGTCTGATGTACAGGGCTGTTCATAAAAATTAGCTTAAGGGACAGATCAGATGATTGTTGCAGCTAAATGGTATACCACTCAGTATCTACCTGAGGTTCTTAAAGAAGAGGAGGTTAGGGGCCTTTTGCGGAACAACATTACCATGCATCTGCTTTCTAGTTAGACTAACAGGTGATTTCTTTAGCGAAAACACAACAAAGTGTTAACAATAACATTCGACTTAATCTCCTGATATTGCTATGTGTTATTTTTGGAAAATTTTGAATCTGAAAAAAAAAAAAAAAAAAAAACTCCGTAGATGCCGTTTTCATTCTGAAGGTGAGAATTATGAGGCCATAAAAAATATTTTTCCTCGTTTAAAAGAATTGAATATCTTGAAGCAATTAAAGCTTGGAAAATTCCCTGCGAAAAGTGCGTTGATACTTTAGGGAACTCTTTCTAACACTCCTTAGGTTTTGTAAGTTTAATTTGTACCATTAAGCCGTATCTGAAACATTTCAGGGTCACCATTATATTAATATTATGGATATGCATCTATGATTCGCTCATAATTTAAAGTTTAAGTAAAAATATTTGCACACGATATTCGTTTTAATATGTAAGCATAATAAATGAATTAATATTGGTTCAAAATAATTAATATAAAACGTAGTTGAAATAAAAATATACATCTGTAATAATGGTCTGATAATATTCTTATTTTGAAAATATAGTATTATTTAATAAAAAATAAATTTAATAGATAGAAGTATGTTTGCATGTAATATAACACATGTTTTGTTTCTTCGAAACTGTTTATAAGATCCACTCTTACGCATGACATTCAAATGTTATGATATAACTATATATATTATAAAAAGCATAATTAAAACAAATAATTTCAATTAATTTTATGCACTAAGTTAAAGATCTAATAATAGATTTCAAATATCTTTTTAATAAATAAATTAATAGAAGTAATGATTATTTACTTAGTTTAGTTCTATTTTCCTTGCACTGGAAGCAATACCAGGGCTATTCGCGAAGGAATTGGAATTTTGAATCTCTATCAAGAGAAGAAGATGACTCTTGAGCTGGTTCCTTCCACTCCTTATTTCCGTACCATGCCGTTATTAGGACTTTGAGTCTCGATAGATTTAACGTGCATCAACTCCGGATGCGCGGCAGGTATTTAATGGCTTCAGGGCTTGAACTCTCGACTCAACGAAAACCGCATACCAGAAGTCCGCGAGTTCATAACCATTACGCCACAATGATTATTTGAAGCCATTTTTCTAAAGATATTTTAACTTTTATCCAAGAAAAATCTCTCTCCATATATATAATAATATATCGTCAAAAATTATAAAGAAAATAGAGGAAGTCAGTCATGATTTAATTTAACTTCATTTATTGAAATTTCTCACGTTTTTTATTACACATTATCACATATTATCGACAATGGGATATGAGAAAAGTGGAAGCTTGCAAAGCACGCGCTGACAGTGCACGGATAAAAAAAAGGAAAGAAACGGCCGTTGTCGTCCGCAGTCCGTAGCTTTCAGACTTCAGAATAAGAGAATTCCAGTTAATGGATTTTGGGAAACAAACTGATACACCAAAGTCACGGTATTCTAAAATGAAAGTAAGTCTTATGTGGGAAGAGGCGTTATATATATATATATATATATACGAGTATATAGGATATACGGAGACATCAGGTACAAAAATGTTTAAAAATCGATCATCAAATGAAACTTCGTACGTACTTTTCTATCAAATTTTGTATACATATATATATATATATATATATATATATATATATATATATAATTTTCTATTTTATAACAAACCAATAACAATTGATAAAGGAATGTAATAGGAAAAAGTTCTGGATATTTTTACTAAATCCTCATGATTACTTTCATCACAATTTTCAGCCAAATTCAAGTAATATCTTTACTATCCTTCCCGCCATGGTACATTCCTTAGAATGAGGAATTTTTGAATAGTAATTTTTTCTTTATTAAAACTTTCAGTACATTTTTCAAATATATATATTCCAATTTATTACAACAAATATCTACTTAAAGTGACTTATAACAGTTATTAAAACATTTTAATTAAACATAACTAGCTTTTCTGTAATTTTTAAAGATTTAAAAAAAATGAGATTTTCTTATTCTTAAAAACCAGAATAATTTTAATGCAAAATATTTAAATTAGTCATAGATGTGAATTACTCAACAATGTATCAATGAAAACAACCTCTTAATTAAACTATTTATATCTTAAATTCTAATTTTTAATGTTGGTAGAATTTTGAGTAGTGTAAATATGAATGCTTCGATTCTTTTTTTGAAATGGAAACAGTTTAGATATGCTTAATGTAAACAACCACATCTTACCTAGCGTCCTCTATAATTGAGTTTTCAATAAAATTATTAATATTAAACTGTGAAAAAAATACAATTTCTAGTATTGTATCCATCTTTATTATAATGAAACGTGGATAATATCTTTTGTTATAAATATTTTAAACTGGATCCTTAAAATAAATATATACAAGTATTTATATTATATTTTGTTTGTAAATATGTCACACTTTCATAATTGCAAAATAAATTTGTAAAACATTGTTTTAGAAATGTTTGCAAATAATTCCTTCCAGGAAATGCGGTTTGATGGTTTAAAAGAACTTAAGTTTTCCAGGTTTAATCTCCGAAACTGACTGCTTTTTGAACTTTGCTTTGGCTTAAGCCTTTCCCATATAATATATGTGTTATACATGTAATATATGAATTAAAAGAGGGGGAAAAAGAACTAAGCTATTTTATTTGTATTTAATCAGTTCAATAAAATATCTGATGAAAATAGGTTTTAAATATAAGTATAAGTTCGACAATGGTGGCTTAGTAGGATAGGACGTGTTTTAAATAAGTTCCCAGCTATTGAGGAAACAATGTATCGTATCAGTAGCTCAGACTAAGAACGAGTAAGAAAAATTTCGGGTACAAGAATAAGACTCTCTATTTTATTGGAAGTTGAATGTTCTCCTATTGAAGGAAGTTGTACATTTAAAAAAAATAGCTTTGGCAAATGGGAAGAAATTTGGAAAAAAATGTAAATATTAAGAAAAATATTTCGAAATTTCTTAATGTTAGGATCAGTGTCATAATTTGTAGTATCATGGAAGGTCCTATGATGATATTCATTATGTTTTTTTTTAAAAAAAAATAGAAAAAAATATTTTGCATGACATCGCAAATAGATGGGAAATCAATAACATTGTAAGAATCAAAGTTTCTCTTGAACCATTTTTATTTTTGAATTTTCCTCATAATCTGGTTTTGGGGATTATACAAACTTGTTAACGCTGTTCATCTCCGGATTGGGTAGATATAAAATAAGAATCAGAGTATAGATAGTATTTTACTTTTTATTCTCTTCGGTTGGATTGGTATTCTATTCATGCATTGGCTCGGGATTTCTTTCTTTCTCTCGGGAACAGGTGTCACGTGGTGGGAGGAAATGAGCCTTTTTTATCCAAAATTAAAACAAGAATTTTGGTGGGTTGATATTAGAGGATTTTTTATTCTTAGTAAAAATATTGAGATTTATTATTTTAATGTTTTTCGATAAGAAAGAAGATTCCAGGTTTTGTCGTTTATTGCAATTTTCCGTTCGGAAAACTATTTCTTGAGTATGTAGATGTATTGTTATGTACAAGTGTAATGTTGACGAAATCTCCGTCCTGCTCTTGAGCCATTGTATCATCAGCATATATGTAGAAAATAACGTTGCGTAATTCTGGGATATTATTCACTAAATAATGAAAATTGATGGAGCAAGATTTGAGCCCTATAGGACTTCTGAATTACTTAGTTTCCGAGTATGTGTTGTTTGCGCGTACTTAAAAACATCTTATTTGATGGAGAGCAGAGTCAGTTTAATGATTTGAGGGAAAGGAGATTAATTTTGATCAGAGAGTTTGTGGAGCAGTCCCCAGTGTCAAACTTTATAAAATGCTTTCTGTAAATCAAATCAAACAGAAAATGTCGATTTTTATTATTAGTACCAGACTTAATGAGTTCATCAACGAAAAGATAGTGTGTTGTTGACAGTTTATTTCTAAAGTCATATTGATCGTGATAAGATAATTATTTAATCTATTTGAATTACCCTTCCAGCAATTTTACTGCTAATTAGAAGTAAGAAAATGGGCAGTAATTAACAGAGATAGAGGGAACCTTACCTGTCTGGGATGTTTGAGAAATACGATCTGCAGATTAAAAGTTTACATATAGTTTGTAATGCAATATATAAACTATAAAATTATAATTATCAGTCTAAATGTTAGTAACCAGATTTAAGTATATTAAAAATTATTATTTTGCATTAAGAAATATTTTTTGGTTTTTGTAATCTTTAATCACATTTTGAATTCATGATGTCAGGAAGAGCTTAAATTTGCATATTTATTAGATCTTAAAAAATTCTGAATAAATCTTAACTTCTGTGTTACTACCCTAGAGCCTTAAATTTCAAAGTATCGAAAACATCCAGTGTGGAAAGATTGCTTACGTTTAGAGAAGGCGATGTTAATATTTTCTCAAACAAGACTAGAAGTATTTGTATATAGTTTATTATAGAGAAGTGGAATAAAAGAGATGTCTCCGAAATAGGTCTCTTAATTTTATTGCTGACTTTATACCTATTTTCTTTCCCTTCAACAATAAATTGGTTCGCATAAACATACTAGCTAATAATCGCACATGTCTGTTTGAAATAAATTAAACTTACTTTAGAAGAAAATTAAATAACTGTTCCCTTAGTTAACTTTTTTATTATACATTTTCATTTTTTCTATTGATAACTTTTGAAACTTTTCTATACATATGTGTCGGTATATAAGTAATACAGAATATCTAGAGGAAATATAGATAGTACAACATTAAATAAAATAATATAAACTTATCAATAGCACATTCTGTTAAATATCTGGACTTTATGTATTGTATGAAACTTATCATTTTGAAAGTTTAAACTTTAAGTAATTGTTAAACTAGCTTTATTTCACAAAACAGAAAGGAATAAAATTTGTTAAAAATCGCATTTAGTAGTTCCAATTTCTTTGTTTTTAAATATTTATCTCTATTTTTTTCAATACCTAAAAATTATAAATAATATTTTGGAATAGCTCATTAAATTTATTTTTCCTAAATTTAAGTACCAATAGAATTCTAAGTTAGTAAGTTATTAAATATATTAGGAATAAAAATTCAGGAAAATTATGTTTTTTTTCCAAGAATATATCCAAAGAATTAAATCTTCAAAAATATCCCCAAAAATATCATAAATTTGTATTTTAAAATTTTATACAAAAAACGGAATATCATATATATGAAAGAAGTGAATTTTTGAAGAAAAATTAATTTAATATTCATTTTTATTGTAATTTCTTCGTAGTTAAATCGTCAATGGTAAACAAATAATTTTGCTTGTGTCAAAATCAACCAGTTTCCGTGTTTTCATTTTTCCGATATCCATCATTTCTTTCGTAATGTTTCTTTCGACTTCTTTCTTTTCTCTCTTTGTGGGTTTTGAGGTCAGGAGAGCTGAGTTTTCCATTTATTATTGTTTTCTTTCCGAAAACTGTTTCCAAACCATTGGACTCCAGGAATTTTGTTTCTAGATTTATGAACTTCGGATCTTTCTCGAATGTCACACGTTTCTCTATGTGCTGAATTTAGATTTATTTCTACATCACATAGAAAAGAAAAAGAATATGGTGGAATATTCCCTTTCCTTTTTGTATTTTAAAGATTAGAAGACTCAGAAAAGTAGCAAAAAAAAATAACAAGTTAATTTCGCATTATTTTATTTACAAAATTCTTTTTCCACAAAAACTAATCATATATATATTCAAGAACAGTTTCATAAAACATTAATAAGCAAATCAAAATCTTTTATGAAATATTTTCTCTAATTGAATAAAAATGGTGGAAAAAGGCCCCTGTAGAAATAATTGTTAATCTTACCGTAAAGAGAATATTCTGTCAATGTTTCAAAATATAAAATTATAAATATATATACATATATAATTTTATTCTTTAGATTTGTCATATAAATTTCTTTATCTTGATTAAATTAATTCATGTGTGATAAAACTCTTTTTAAATTAATGTTCTATGTTATTTAGTTTAAATAAAAGGTTGCAGTGTTATACGTCTTGTAAGAATTGTATATTTTTCTCACAGTTTCTATTTTTTTAAAAAAACGCACTAAAATTTCTGTTAGAGTAATACTTTAAAAGAATTCTTCCTAAAAAAAGGTTTTTTACATAACAGCATAACTCAGGAATTATAATTCTTATTTTATCAGATGAGTAATGATTAATAAAAGCTTTGTAAGAATGTCTTCATTGAAGCACTGCATAAAGGGGAAGTTACTTTTCGTTTTCTTATACTATAAGCCACCATTTATCATAAGCAATGCCTTTAACTTATAAAGTAGCATATATTTTGACTGTCCGATAGTCTGAGAATAAAATGGAAAGCTGGATGATTGAATATTTAATATGGAATCCAATCGAACAAGTAGAAAATCTGATTTAAGTATTCGAATTATATTTATATCAGTTTGATATGACTGATTGCAAGTACGAAAATTAACATCCAATTAATACACAGAAAATATTAAAGTCAAACTTAATATTAATATGATTTATAATTGTTATTCTGAATTATTACAGTAGCAAATACATGAAATAAAAATCTGAATTCGTATCTAAAGAAAGCAGACGAAAATTGAAAAATTCTGTAATTACTTTTAATTTAAGGGAAAATCATAAATAGATGTACAACTGCAGTTACAAATCCGAATTTTTAACTAAACGAGATGAATGGTCTTAGAATGCGTTGTAAGATCTTGGATTATTATCCATTTTATTTCATAACTAAGTTTATTCATAGATTGAAAAATAATATCAATTTGCAATATCCGATATGAAATATTTTTAAGTATTTCAACGTGTTGGAATCATTTTGTAATGCGTTAATTTATAAAAATATGTCGATTTATTTTTAATCGGCATTTCAAAAGTATTATTTTAATCACTATGAAAAAATGATTAATTCAAAAATCTTCAATGTTATTTTTTTAAAGAACGTATTGAAGTTACACTACTGAAAGATAATTCAGTTAACATGAAAAAAAAACTGGAACAATCAAAAAATTCATAGCTCTTTTATTCTATCCGATGAAAATATTTCTTTTTTTGATATAATACTATGTTATATTATGATACATTTGTTAGGAAAAAATACATAATAGCATTCATATTAAAATAGTATGTTTTTGCCATAACAATTTTAAATAAGTTATGAATTCGTACTGTGTTACATTGGTATCTTAGAAAAGAATATGCCAAAAAATATGATTTCTAAAATAAATCACAAAATCGTTCTCTCTCCTCTAGCATAAAATGATACCAACGCATACATAAAAATTTAAAAGAGTTTCAGAGATTTTTCAAAATAAAATAATAAAAGCTAATTTTGTGATTGTATATTCATTCCATGGGTAGGATGCAGGTGCAATAATATTCCACTAGGTTCTATCTATTAGTCGATTCCTTATCATTCTTTCGGAAAATAAAGAAAATTATTTTATTTTTTTTGTTTGAGAGTGGAAAACGTTTCTCTCTCTCTTCCAGTGTTCAGCATTGCAATTTTCATTTTTGATTGGATGAATATGTATCTGAATAACACTATTAAACAGGAATTCAGTTAAGTAAAAAAAATCATTCGATTCATTTTTGCCAATACACTGTATTATATGCGAAGCAATTTATTCTGAGGAAAAGAACATTAGGTATATTATACAATATTTTATTCCAGATATTGTCAATCACATAAGAAATCACAAATTCACTTTACAAATAAACTTGATATAATACTTTGTTTGATATTGTCAAACATTGGCTACTTATTTTTGTAACAAAACTTTTATGTAACTGCTTAGTTATGAATGAGCAGAACTCTTATGAATTTGGAATCAAGTCAGCAATTTAAAAAATGGTTACAAATACCTCTCGTTTATAAGAACTGATAATTAATTAGAACAATATTAGTCAAAACTTTGTATGCGTATCTACAGATATTTGGGAGAATATTTCTGGCATTCTTTACGTTATAGAAAACGAAAGTAAGAATTTTAATTTTAAGAATTTGTGATTTAATCATAGAAAAAGGTTTTTTTTTACTGTACATTTATACTACTCGGTTGCAAAAAAGAAGACTATTGCTGTATTATACGTACACATACACACCCACACACACATCTATCTCTCTCTCTTTATATATATATATACAGAGAGAGAGGTGGGGAAGAGATTCAAAATTTAAAATGTCATAATTTTGCTCTTTTACCCAATTGAAATTTAATCTATGGTGACCAAACAGACTTAATGATTCACACAATGATTTTTCTCTTTCATTCTCTTTGTAATAATAAAATAAATGAATCATTAAAAATAATTATTAATGAATAGCTTTTTTTCTTGTGAAAGCCCTTAATGTTCTAAGATTCCAAGAAAAATTTATGTTCTTACTTTGCTTTCATCCAGTGTTACAGGATAACAGCTTTAAAAACAGGAATTCAGTAACAGTAATTATTCTATGAATAATTTTATTCTGCTGAAATATAAATTTGTTTCATGTTCCACATATTACTTAGAGGTAAGATTAAGTAATTATATGGTTTGAATAAGTGTTAGGAATGCATTCACTACCATGAAATTTCTTTACTGTTCTTAATATATTTCGATGAAACAAAAACAATGGCATTGAGGTATAAAATCTTTACACAAAAGTATGTTTATGAAGGTTGCCGTACAACATCAGAAACTCTCTAGCACTTTCAAGTCTTGTAATGAAAGATAACTGGAAATATGAAACATGAAGCACAAATATCGATAAATGTTTTTATGACCGGCAAACAAATATAATTTCCTTTATTCTAAGCACTTGTCAGTGAGAATAAATTCTAAGAATAATTATATGAATCCTTTTATCGAAGAAAAATGTCTTCTAATGGGATTTTGAGTTGATTTTTTTCATGTAAGTGATGTCTGATCTTTGAACTTTTAGAAGAGCTTGAGGGCTGTGGAAGTTATCTAAGTAGGTCAGACTCAATCAGATATAAAGAAAATGATTTAAGCCTAAGTTCTTACCTAAGCATATTTTCAGAAATGAATAGAATTTTGGGTAATAAAAGTGAGAATCAAAAACTTTATTGAACATGAAAAATTTGATTACTTAATTGTGATAGTGTTAAAAGAAAATTATGTTTTTTTCAAATTAAATCTACAAATCTACAAAAAGTTTAAAAATATTCCGTAAGGTGAGCCTGCAAATAATTGCTTAGTCAATATTTATTTACATTTTAATGTGAATAATTTTTGATTATGATAGTTTTAAGATGTTTAGATGCTTCATGTTGTTATTTATATTCAAATTAATAATAATAAAAATGTTACACCTAGTCGTGTGTAAAAAGATGAGAAACTTTTAAACAAACAGTAAATTTATTTTAATGACTGCCTTCAGCTGTACTTGTGCGGCGAGCTCGTACACTAACACCAATACACTAATGGCGTCTCCCGCCAAACCTTCTTTCCAAAAACAAGGATGTTGCCAATACGCAACAGATAAATTATGGGTTGATGGCATGGGAATAGCACCACATACATAAACCAAATACATACATATGAACCAAAGACACCACAAAAGTACTAATGAAATTAAAGACATTGAATACACACAAAAATACAAACAATAGATATTGTACACAAAATAGGTCCTACAGATATTGAACACAAAACAGGTCCAAACAACACCTTTTTCATTTTTTTTTTTTATCTAGACTGTTGATTTTTTTTTGTTTTACAAGCTAAAGTAGATGCAAATGATTGATTAGTTTTATTAACCTCCTACTGAAGCAACACGAAAGCTGTTGGTAAAGGTCCTCGAAATTTTGAATCAAGATCAAGTGATGACCCCTGAGTTGGCACTTCCCTCTCCTAACTTCCCCACAATGCTTTGAACTTTGAGCACAACTTGGGAGAACTTTGAAGCACAACGAATTTAACGTGTATCAGCTTCGGCTTCACGGCGAGTTTTTAGGGGCATCTTGGCTCGAACCCACGGCAAGACGAAAAACGTTGGCCACGAGTCTGCTACCAATACCACTAAGGCTTCAGCGGGCTGTTAAGAAAAATGAAGAATGATATTTTGAAATTTTTATTGAAAATAAAATATAAAAATATTACTATCAATATATATGATTCAAAAACTTTTTCCATTCTGTGATCCATAAAGTACCTGATAGCAGAGTTCATTAAGCCTGAATATTTTATGAATGTTATTTATTTTCATACCTTACGTAAAATAGACTTGTAACTAATAACTAACTAAAGATATTTAAGTCAACCAGGATTAATGCTTAAAAAATTTATCTACGAGGAAAATATCCTTTCAATTTTACTTAAAGTAACTGAAGATATAACAATCATAAAATTTAGTTGTTTATTTCTCTGTTTAAGAATTTCGTTTTTTCTCCTCTATTCTTTTTTCCTATTTTGTATTAAGTCTTGTATAATTTTTAAAAATTTTACTTGAATTAACCCTCTTTTTCTGCAATGGAGAGCATTGATATATTTCTTGTTTAAGAACTGAGTGAGAAAATTTTGATTTGCAACAGGGAAAGTAATGGGATGGTGGTTACCTATGTATTGTTTCTCATGTGAATTTGTGCAAAAAAATTTAATCTGCTTAATTTCTTAAACTGTTCTTTCTCTGTTTTCTTTTTTGCAGAGTTAGTTTGAATCTCTGTCTTTTGAAATTTTTTACTTGAATTCTTTTTTTGTTATGTGTTCTATTTGCATTTTCCTACTTTTTGAACTGATGGAATTTCCGTATTGTGTTATGATCTTTTTACGGTTACGAGTGTTCGGTACCTTTAAAAATTTTTAACAAGCGAATCAGTTAAGAGCCATATTAAGAATTTATAAGTTTTGTATTTCATTTTTTCTTCACAATCTTCTTTTTCCTTGTTTTCTTTACTTTTTTATACGTGGGTTTGTACAGATTCATAATTTGAAAGTTATCTTCTTGCACTTCTTTTGAATATATTGATCCATTTTTTTTTCTTTTGCAGTATATCATTTTCTTTTTCTTTTGTGCAAGATGTTATTCAATTAAAAAAAACCTTTACATTCCTATTCTGCTTCTACATTCTAAAAATTATTTGTAAGTTTAATTTATAATCTTTTAAGAATTTCTTATGATTTAATTCATATTTATATACTAATTTTAATTAATTATTTCGATAATTCATTTATAAAACGGAATTACGGTTTTCATTACATATATATATATATATATATATATATATATATATATATATATATATATATATATATATATATATATGATGAGAATTCATAATGATGAGCACTTCAGTTCATTCGAAGCTATTTATTCTTATATACAGTGATTAATATGTACAGATACTTAAGTATGAAATTAAGAAAAGCGTAAATAATATCTACAAGTTCATTTCAGTCAGGTTGTGCTCCGTGCACTTATTCCGTTGAAGTTTATAGCCACGGTATTACAGACACTCCGTGTGTCTACTCCGATACCGCCATGGCTTTTCTCGCTAAGACAGTAGCAGCGCTCTCTGGTGGTGAGACGTTCTATGGCCGAGTTCTTGACGATAAGTCAAGTTCCATCTCCCTCCCCACACACATTTACATATATTATTTATTATTAAATTATTATTTAATTTCTTAATGTGTTTGTTATGTATCTCTCTTGTTTGTGATGGTTTCATTACAACATTTTTAAAAAATATTCTTCAATGATAGTTAGAGCTTTACAAACTCAAAATATATAAGAAATAATATTGTAGTTTTTCAATTTTACCCATTGTTAGCGTTTGCAGCATTTTTTCCATAACACTTTCGTTTTTTATTCCTTTCCCAATTCAATTTGTTCTTTTATATTTTATTTGATAGAATGTCTTCAAATAAATATTGTAGTAGGTAAACAATTTAAATTTAAAGGAACAATTTAAAATTATTTTCTTTGCAAGTTCAAATTATTAGGAATAATAAACAATTTAATTTCACAAAAAAATGGATTAAATTAATAAACAAGATTTAAGCTAAAGTGCATCTGAATTATTATATTATGTTACAAGCTTGTTATATGATCCTGAGATTTATTATACGATTACCTTTCCCCAGAAACCTCATTTACAGAAAATATCTTAGACATTGCAAATCATTCTCTTTTCCCCTTTAAAGAGCGTTACGTCGTTACAAAACTCTTCACCTAGCTTCGTATCTCATTCCCATTATTAGATAACAAAACTGTAACGGTTCCACTCCAATCAAAAGTTTCATTAGCTGTTGTCAAGACTCTTAAATTACTCTTCTTACAAGGTACGAAGAACGAAACGTATAAAGAGCGAATGGCTTTAGTATAAACTCTACTATTTTTTTTTAAATGAATTGTCCATACATTCACTTCAAAACTTCTTTGTTTTCTCAAAAGCTCATAAAACAGAGGCTTTTTCCCCCTCTTTATTTGCTAAAACGCACAATCTTGCTTATAAATCTGAAACAGGTTTATGTAATTCAAATTTAAAAATGTAGAACTATTTTAAATATTACTGTTAATATCATCGCATAGTTTAAAACACTTCTACAAATACAGTGGTGCCCAAAATTGGGGATCCTTTTGGAAATTTTTATTTCTTTATTTTGTATGCTTATAGGAATTGTTACTCTTTGCAAAATGCAAAGTCTTATATATCATTTTTAAGAGTGTTTAATACTGAATTAATTTCTAGAAACAAAATTCAAATATTTGTAATACAAAAAAATAGTTAAGCTGCAATAATTATTGATTTATATTAGATACTGATGGTTTCAGTGAGTTCAGAATACTTAGTTGGGTAGCCTTTATTTCTAACTAAAGCTTTACATCGGTGTTTTATTGTACTAATGATAATATTAAGCTCTTCCTTCGTAATAATATGATTATAGGAAACATTTATAGCCTCAACTAATTCCATTTTACTTGATGGGTGCCTCAAGTTTTTGATAGGATTGAGGTCAAAACTGTTTCCTGGCCAGAACAACAATTCAATGCTCTTTGTACTAAACCTTTCTTTCGATAATTTTGCTATGTGGCAGGGAGCAGAATTTTGCTGAAAAATAAAGAAGCATTATTGGGAAAGAGATCCCTGATGGAAGGTAGAAACTTTTCGTTCTAGAATAGTGTCAATGTATTTTCTAGCATTCAGTGTCCCATCGATGACAGGAAGGTGACCAATACCATTTGCTGACATGTATGATCAAAAAATAACAGTATCATTATAGTGGATTCTTTACAGTTCCCTGAATGCAGTCAGGATGTAGCTCTTCTCTTATTCTAAGTCTTGTACATTTTTGTCCATCACTACCGAATAACGATGTCTTAGTTTCATCGCTCCATATAACTTGTGACCACTCATCATTTGTTAAAATAATAGGTTCTTTTGCCCACAATAGTCTTTTTTTGCGATACTGTAGATTGAGATAATACTTTTTACATGGAATTCTGCCTCTTAGACCAACCCCTGTTAATCTTCATCTGACTGTTCTTGAACTGACAGAAACACCAGCTTTATTCAGACAACATCTAATGGTCATTGATGACTTTTGAATAGCATATATATATCAAAATTTTGAAAAAATAAAATATTTCATCAACTTTCAAGAATATGAATACCATTCTGCCAAATGTCAGCCGTTTCCCGACATACTTTTGCTAATAAATAACCTTATAACAACAGGAAAACGCTAATAAAACATATTTCACTAAAGAAATACTGCGAATCGCGTTCCAGTTCTATAACAAAATTTCAATATATTTTTTTTTTTTAGAATTTTATAAAATTTTACATAATAGCTATTCTGTTTTTACATACTGAATATTCTGTTTTACATATGTTTATCTAATAATTAATCTACTTTTACAAAAGCTTTCTTTTAATCAGCATTGTGTTAGAACTGTTCTTTTGACTATTGATAAATGATCTCCTAATTTAAGATATGATCTCCTAATTTAAAATATGATCAGATGATGGGCATACAGCTTGAATTAATTTCTAAACTTTCCAGATATTGTTTCAAATTTTAATAATATACTAATATTACCAATTTTAATAGTTATATTAATATTACCAAAGATATTTCAAAGAATCAAGTCATATTTGTATGTTTTATTAATGAAAAAAGAAGAAATTCATTTTTTTTAAAATTGCTCTAAGATTTTCACATTTTTTTTGAAAAATACTAACTAACTTAAATGTATATAAATTAAACTTAAGTTTTAATTTATTTGCATTTATTTGAAATTCGTTCACTATACAACACTTGAAATTTTATTTCTATGGACTCAATTATATTAGTCAATTTTAAGAAGTTAGCATTTTCATTAAACATTTAGTAACTTTAATTCTAAGAAGAAATAGGACGTATTTAAACTTCTTCTTCCTGTTTTTGATAAATTCAATAACTGAACTAAGTTAAAATAAATTTTTATACTACATGTTGAAAGATTTAATCAAAATTAATCTGATTCTCTCAAACATTTGATAACTGTCTTTGCTTGGAAGAAAGGCGCGAAAATATATTTTTGATGACTTCAGTAACTATCTGGAATCAGTAGATTAATTTTTGATTCGCGTGACTCGATTTGGAAATTCGAGGATTTCGAATAAGAGGTAAAAACCTATTTCTGGCGCTAACAGCTTTTTTTTCGAGTGGGGGTCGCATTATTTTAACATTACAGAAAGACTTCAGAATATTTTCGGAACAGGTTTTCTATAACTTACACTTTTAAAGTACTTTTTTCTGTTTTTACCGGAAGTTTTGCTTATTTTTTTTTGATGACGTTTTTATTCAACTTAATGGATTTTTTTGGATTAGTAAGTTGTTGGAGGTTTGGAAACTTATGAGAATTACTAATGAAAGTTTAGTTATGGAGTACACAAGATAATATGATTTGTTATTTATAATGTTTATATTTCTAGAGATTTTAAAAATTGATGCAATATTTAATTATAAAATCCTCTTAATGAACAACGTTGAAGTTAGGAAAGAATACAATTACATTAAATGAAACAATTGTTGAACTTCTCTGCTGAAACTGTAAATATATAAATTTTGTTTTTGGAATATTATTATTTGTGCCCATATTGTTTGACTTTATATAAAGGTAATAAAATTAACAGTTAAATTATCGATATAAAAATAGTTATAATCATATAATTTTATTGAAAAATGTTATTTAATAATACTATAATAATTGTAAATGTGTAAAAATACTCGTCTAATTGTAAATGTGTGTTTTCCTATGTAACGTATGAACTTCTTATTTAAACTTCATTGAAGTGAAATGTAGATTTAAATTACCATGGAACAATAAGATAGTCCTTATGTAGAAACTTATGTCTCTCGTAATCTTGATAAAGCATTATTACAGAAAACTAATTCAGCTCCAATGGTCTACAATTTTGCGCGTAAAATATTTTATAAGATACTCAAGAGTTTCTGTTGATTGAGAAATGAAAATAATTACTATTACTTACTTGCTTTTGTTACTAAATAATTTTATAAAAGATGTAATGTTAGACCATAGTGTTCATTCCAAAAAAATCATCTTGTATAAACCAATTTCAAATTTACATTCATTCCACTGAAACTGAAACCAGGTCCATGCTTTTTCTTTTTATTATGAGCTTAAAATATCGAAGTTATTAATCGTATTTTATTTTGGACCTTTTCTAAATGTTAGTAATTGCAAATTTTCCTGTTTTCATATGTGGATGTTATTCAACCTATCTTGAAAATAAATTTTGTTCTTAAACGAAAATTCTTTCTATCAATTTCTTTCTATGCTTCTCACATTCAAACCGCACCCTATATTTTGCCAAAGTTATGCTTTTCAATCCAAACCTATTAAAGTTCGAGTTTCGACACTTTTATATAGATGACAATACCTTTTGGCTCCGCTATTGATCTTCTTATAACACATTTTCACGAAAACACTTTAACAGAAGTGTGTTGTCACGTATGTAAAGAAAGACTAGTTCCTAATGCACATTCTAAATTATACTATAATATTAGCGGTCTTTGAACAGTAGTCAAAATTAATGATATATTTCGAATATAAAGATACATTTTTAATGTGAATTAATTTTTAATGAAAATTCAGAAAAATATAAATATTATTAATTTTTGAGTTATGGATTTAACACACACACACATATATATATATATTCTTTACAACAAAAAAAATGACGCACCAAGAAAGAAATTTCGTATACTGAGACTTTTGGACTGAATATGCAAATGATTAAAATTTGGTGTCCAATGAATGAATAAAGGGAGCTGCAGCGCATCGGAACTGTGCACTTAGCAGGTGTGTATCAGAAGCGATTCTCAATTTGATGCTCAAATTTTCTCATGCATTGCGGTTTACGATATCTTTCAAAGACTAAAATAATGACTCACCGCTGGATTCGAGCTCATTAAGAGTAACTGTCAGAGTTTTAAGGAAGTCGTATTATTGGATTTAAAAAAGTAGGTTGGGAAAGAATGGGTGGACAATGGCGGATTTCAGCATCATGATGGAAGCGGTCGCTTAGGGCCATAGCAGATCCGAAGGACAGAGTGATTTTCATGGTTTCTTCAGCCTGTTACAGCTCCTGATTATCAACCATCAGACATGCCATGTACGCATGATTACCACCATGACCGATGGGGCATTTTGTGAAGCAGAATCTAAGCTCAATGACGGATGCATTTCTGCTCCTCGGCTTGCCTTGCTGTCAGGACAGATTACAGTGGTGTTTGGCTCTATCAGGTTGTATTGATGCTGACGGAGGACATCATAGTGGTGGTGAGTCCTGCTTCCAGCTGTGTCCTGACGATCATCGAGGAACATGTCTGGGAGACGCCTTAGAGCAAATTGTCTATCTGTTTTTATCAAAGAAACACCACACAGAATCAAACAGAATTATAATCCCAGGGTGCCATTTCCTTTGAGACGGATATTCTTCATTAGAGGCTTGCCTGGCTCAGAGAGTACGTCGAGCGGCGATGGACCTATTTTTCTTTATTTCCTTTTGTAGTACTCTGGCCTTATTTTCCTTTAGAATGTGCAAATCATACAGCATAAATGTTTCTTTTTAAACTATCTGCAACTTTAAGAGCTGGAGCCTACCAGGTCTCTATCAGTAAAGCATGACTGGGATGTGATCCGGGAGGGCTGCAGCATCTACCAGGAGATGTTGATGAGTCAGCCGACAAAATGGAATTTGGAAGAAATGCAGCAGGGACATCAGGAGCTACAGTAATTTAAGCATGTTGTGTGGCAGCAAAAACGAGGCAGAATCAACACCTTATTATCATTACTTTGTAAATGTCTCATAATTCTAGAATAAATCAAATTGAATTTTTAAGCATTTGTCATTTTTATTCCGTATATAATTTTCCTCAGAATTTTGTCTATATTGGACAACTGCTTTTAAAGTGTCGTTTTTGGGTTAGAGAGCATATACCATGCCATGTATATATATGCTGTATATACTCACACTGATATCAACTGATAGAGGAATCTTCCTCATCTGTCGATGGCTATCTTTATCTCTCGGCTGCAGACTGTCACGATCCCGATTACCGTTGCTTGCCCTCCGATCAGGTGAATGATGCTGACTGGGGACATGCTCTAAAGTTTAGAGCAGATCCCGCTTCCAGCTGTGTCCCGACGATCATCGAAGAATCTGCTATTGCACCACTTGCGCACCTTGCCTCACTATTTCACTATTACTTTCCACTTGAACCCTCCTTGATTGTAGTATGGGTATGTTTCCATGAATGACCCCATTAGTCTCATTAGAGACACACTTACATTACAACAGTAAATGTGAGAATTCTGAGACCGTCCTTTTCAGGCTCACGCCTTGATTTCAGCAAGATAATGCCAGACCACACCTTGAAGTGTACTATAGTGCTGTCTTACAACATCAAGCACTTCTTCTGTCAGCCAGATCTCTCCAAAAATGCAGTCTCAGATGTGATGTGAAGGCCACCCGTATCAGGGAATGTATTGATGGCCTCAGCTGTCAATTAGACAAATTGTAGGATACATAGGGAGCCTGAGGCCCCATCACTTTTCCACGTCGTGTGGCAAGCATTCAGGCTAGTGTGGGTACATCTATTTAGCTCATTATTCTATATATGGTAAATAGATTAATTTTCTGGATTGCAATGCTTTTCTATTCTGTACATTATTTTCCTATCCTCAAATTTTTCCTCCATCAGATAGCTCCTTCTTGATGCGTCGTTATTTTTATTACATATAGAAGAGTCTATAGAGATAGCTTATGAAGAGTATAATATTATGCATGAAGAAGCATGAGACAACATCATTTTCATTCAAATATGAATAGCTTTTCTTTTCCTTACCTGGAAATGATTCGTTACAAAACTAAATTTTGATTAATCATGATGCAGGAGAATAAATAATTCCCTTAAATAATTTGTAAATATTATTTAACAATGAAGAAACTTTTAAAGCTTTAATATAAACATTTTTAAATTTCGATCTATATTTAATATGCCTCCAGTAGATATTTCCATTAGTATTAAATGTGCAATACGCATTATAAGTAAGATAAAGTAAACGTATATTCTAAAATTTAATGTTCAGCTCAGAGTTTTAGTTCTAAGTTCCTGGAGGTCTTTTCACTCTGAAGCCCTTAATAATTTAAAGAAATCTTAAACAAGAATGATTAACAGATATTAGTAGTAAATCAATTAAATAATTTTGATAAAAAGAATTTTTATAAAATTTATTAATTTAAATTGGAAGAGATCTCAGCCTTTGAATAACTACTAAAACTAACCCAGAAAGAAATGTAACCATTTTTCTTGCATAATAGATTGCCAGAAATCAATGGAGAATAATTAAAATGGAATTTTACAAATCATCTTTATATTATTATTTTATAAATTCCCATATATTAATTTCCATAATCAATATTTAAAATGTAGTGCACTTGTGTCCAAAATTAAAATCTTTAAGCAGATTGATAATATCTCAATTGAATTAGGACCGTTATAGTAGAGTGGTACGTAGAAACGATTTAACAAAAATAAATAATATAACTGGAATAATTCTCATGTGTACTTATTGTATCAATGCCAGGAAAATATAAATATAAGGAAGAAAGAGACTAAAACAGTCTTCTCTTACAGTTTTACAGATTCACAACAGATTCATTCCATAAAGATAGAAACGTTTGAATCTCTAGGAAAATTGGCAACCTCCAAAGAAATGTGACTTTCATGTCCTTCTTATAGGATTCTTGGTGAAATGTAGTTATGATTGGCATCTTCACCGGGATAATCCAAACATGCAAGCATAGGATAAGAGTCAATCAGCTGATCAATCAATTTTGGCTAATGCCCTCACTTTCCAGAATTTCTTGCAGATTTAGCCTTATCTAGATGAATGGTATCATCGAGCTGAAGGAAAAACCTTCTAAAGTGTACTGGAAAGGTGGCATAGGTCTCAAATGTCATCCTATAATGCAACTTTCAGAATTAAGTAGAATTGTAGATTAGATAAATGCAAATTTCCGTTTGCACACTTGCACGCTTGCACACATATATATATACTATTTTACCAAAACTCTGAAGTAATGAAATGTAGGACACTTGGCATGTTTTGACGTGTTCTAAATTTATGAACTCGGATCGAAAATGTATTCTTCCTTAAAATTAGAAAAGTTGTATCGGATACTTATAAAGATAACTTAAGACACAAATAATTTATTGAAGAATTATTTAGCTGATTTCGTAAATAAGATCTAACATTTTTCACTAATATAGTATTTAAAGATAAATATTCCTTAATTGTACAGCTATTTTTAAAGATTTTACAAAGATATTTTTAAAATATTCTATTTGATGGGTGTATAAAATATTTAATAAAACTAGTTTAAATTTTAGTAGAAATTAACCGTACGCGATTCAATTATAATTGCAATCTATTAGGATATGGCGTTACAATAGCAGTAGTGTAAAGGTATCAGAAGATTTCTCTTTAGATATATTTGAATTCTAATCTCAAATGTTCAAACCTCTTCAATAAATATTGCCTTTTGTTATTATATGATTAACCAGTGATTACAATTAAAAGTTTTCTAATCTCGATGCTCATGCTCATTGATTCCGGAGGTCTATTTCGGACGTTCAGAGTGTTTTCTTCTTTGATGTCTTCCCTCCTTGCCAGATTTTTGTGCGACTCAAATCCTTATTTAGGACGGCCATGCTTCTTATAAGCCTCTGAATTATATTAAAGTCTTCGTTGCAGACTTGTTTGGGTGGAAAGCCAATGTATCATAAATCCTACTCGATAGTTTCACTCTCGACTGAATGTGTCCTCTCCAATGGCTTGAGACATTGACAGAGTTCTATAACCTTATCTCCCTGCCATTCATCCCCTCACTTACAAAACTGCACATTTCATCCTTATATTGAGCATGAGACAAGACTCAGAATTATTATATAAACCTGTATATAAATACATTAGATATAGAATATTACATATAGTACACTCATTTATCAAAATAAGTTACACATTTAAATAGTTAGCTTGAATGATATTTGGATAAGTTTACTCAAGTGCAACGAGAGACTAAAAGCTGAGCATGTAATCTGACAACATTTGTGGTCATAATTTAAAAACATTACAGCTCTCAATAGGATGTGAGTCAACATCATTTCTAATCCATTGCTGTACGACAGCATAGAATCACAAGTGCTCCTTAACGACGTCTTGATTCCTCATTTCCTGTTAGTATATAGATATTATAAATTTTGTGGAAGTGGGGGAATTTTATCAAAGTGTCTATATTTTCCATAAGTTTTCTTTGGGTGACTGATCAGACGATGCTGCTGGTCACAGCATAGTGTCGTGTCTAAGACTGAGAGGCAAGCATTTGAGTGGTACTGATATAAACACAAATATTACCTTTGTTGAAATAGAATGCTGGTATGCCATTCACGAAAGAAATTACACCTGTCGTACCTTTGGGCAGTGAAAATGACAATGATAAAGATAAACAGTAAACAGGCATTTTACGAAATTATAATCCTTATCATTGCATGCTGTTGTTTGGATGTATAAGTCACAAAAACCCGTCCATCATGGTGTTGACCTCATTGCCTCCACACACGGGTGTGGTTATCAAGAAAAAACGAAACTCATCCCTAAAGATGACTCATTGTCATGTTTCATCATGTTTCTTTTTTGTGGCATCATCGCTGTCTTTGCCGATATTATAGTGCTGTAAGAAGCAATCACTTTAATGGTCCCCAACCAAGGAGTCTGGAGGCATGCAGCCGCATGCCAATGGTACTACTACTTACAGGATGATGCAGAGAGGTCATCACTGCTCAGTTTTTCTTCACTTCGAAATTTCTGGAATTGTGGCAGATAATGTGCTTCGCGCTTGTACGACAATTCTTTTATATTCGCTACTTGTTGTCCATGTAGCTGTTTCTGAGCCTAATTGTCGTAGTCAATAATTTCCGTGTTCCAAATTTCGCCAACAGCCTGAAATCGTAAAATCTGTGCGACTGATATGACGTGCAATCTTACGGTATGACCATCCGCCTTCACGTACTCCTAAGATGCCACCTTATCATAAGCAAAATAATTTCATCTCTAATGCATTCTAAGCTTCAAAACGATACATAAATTCCCAACCACAAGAATTGGAAAAAGAAATGCGAAGTTTCAGACACTTAAGTGTGAAATTTGGAAAAATTAAAGGGTCTATAGCGACGTGGTAATTCAAGCATTTCCACATATCATAGGCACCTATTAGGCTGACATTTTAATTATTTGCATTCAAAATTATTTCTTAGTTTGCATTTACGTACCTTTCTCTTTTCTGTGATGAACTTTTCTTGACAATGCATATATTATCGTAAATAGCACAAAATAAGACATAGTTTATTTTTTCTACAGCCGTTTTAGTTCTGCTTCCAAAATTGTATCCTAGTATGAACGAATGATATTTAAAAGGTTTAGCTAAACTACATGACGGGAAAAAAATAAGGAGTTGTTTTTCTTCAACCTTCCAGCTGGCGGGAGTGAGGGATACACTAGATATCAATTTTATTTTATATCTTTATACCAGATGGCATTACGAGCTTCTTCCTTAACCTATTCATTCCGTTCTTTTTGACCTTCTTTCAGTCATTGTTCGGATTTCGAGGCTGTAATAGGACTTTGCAAATCTGCTTTTTGTATTTTAGAGATACGCTCGACCGTCGGGTAAGTTTTTGTTACATCTGATTTTCTTTGTTGTTATGAAATTATTATTTTAGACTTAAACATTATGATGTCATGTACTTTTTGTGTTTAATAGCTTTTGGGATTGGAATACAAATACTGTATTTATCACATGTTTGCGATTATTTATGAAACCTAATTTATTTCCGCTTTTTTTTTAGTTAGGGCAGGTAAAAACAAAATCTTAAACAGGAACAATCCCAATGACCTAAAGACTATCAGAAACATGATTTTATGTGACAGTGAGGATGATGAGGACATAGTTTTAGATGAAAATGATACAGATGAAGAAGAGCACATTTTAAAAAGACAAGATATGAGTCAGACTGAGTGCAGCAAGCAAAACAGAAGATAAAAATAATGACGATAGGTTCACAAATGCCTAAATAACACACTTCAATAAAAACAGAAACATCATCGAGTCATGCAAATGGCAAAAAAATCTATTCAAAAACACTAAGCGAGTACAACGCAAAACATGTATCTATGTTCCTACAGTATATCAGGTGAGCTAAATATTTAACAGATATTTTGAAATACTAATAGGCATATTTGTTCAGTGAAGCCTAATATCTCTCGTTCAAGGGATGCCAGAGATCAGGATGAAGCAGAAATAGAAGCTCTTTTGGGCTTGCTTTATTTGGCTGATGTTTACTATGAAAATAGAATTAAACTTGAAGAATTGTAGAGAATCGATTGAATGTAATGAAATGACTATGAAACTGATTATTACTTTTCATCTAAATTTAGTTCATTTTTTAAAATTTTATATTATTTTTATGGTTCTATATAAGAAATGTAAATATTTGAATTGAAATATCACCAATTTCATTAGTTTTATTTTTTTACAATTTCCAAAACATTTGGTCCTTTTATAATGCTCAGATTATTATATTTATATTGTTTCCTATGATTCTTAGTTAAATATCATTTAATTAAAATATGCTTATTAATCCTTAACCAAATTTTACTAATAACACTCTTAAATGCAGTAGCGTATCTAAGAAATACGAGCGACCTTTCACGATAGTATAGAGGGCGTGCTCGCTGGAAGGTTAATAAAATTTATATTTTTTGTGCTTCCCCCTCTCTCTTCTATCAATAAGCAATGAAAAGCGTTTGGTATATGTGAGAGTAAAAAAATGTCATAATTCTTTTGAAAAAAAAACTCTAAAACTTTTGTAAAGAAGTCAGTTTCTAAAAAGCATTTTTATGAAATATGTTGCCTTTTTCTTAAGATTTCACTTTAGAAATTCGCAATTATTTATATTCTTTATGGTTATGAATGAATAATAAAAATATTATGCATATCTTCATTTTTTTTAAAACAAAATAAAAGCATTTTAAGCCTAAGTGAAGCGGCTTTGATATTTTATTATTCAGTCTTTTGAAGCTGAATTTTCTAAAAATAACTTCTTATGGTAGAAACGGTAAAAACACTTTTCCTATATTTAAATATAAATACATTTTTGAGGTATAAGTAAATCGTTAAAAAGTTTTGAAAAGGAAAATAATCTTAGAACTTGGGATTTCGCCACCATTTGATTAGATGAAATAAATTCTCAAAAAAGGACTATAAAATGGTCATAAATTTCATTAAGTTAATAAATAATTATATCACACGTACAGAAAAAATCAAGTTTTGTACAAAATGAAGCTTAAATTTTACTTTTTTTTTTGAATGATTTCCCTTCTAGTTTAGACGCCTAATTGAAATTTTAAAGAACAGTAGAATAACTCTTACTTTTACAAAATCACTCCTATACATTTTACTTATATCTGGACTCACTCTCCTATCATAATTATTTTTAATTTTTTTTCTTTATACTTTTGTCGTTTTTTAGATGATGAGAAT
>BMAW01089626.1:0-29671 GCA_019974015.1 Nephila pilipes
CCTTCATTCCAATTAACTCAGTATTTGGAAGATGTGAACGAATTTAATTTTTAAAAATTCTGTTTCCGATTTTTCCTGTTTTGAATATCTGTGATTCTTATAATGAAACTTGTTGATAAAACTATGATGATAATAAGCATTACGTCTCCATATAATGATGAATAATTTTACATCGTTTCTTGGAACACTATTTCAGGCATGTTATAAATAAAATCATAAAATAACAATAATTTTAAACATTTTGGAAGACTATAGATCTTGAATAGTTGATTTGGTATCCATTAACAATTTTTAATAATGCTGCCAGGTAATTGTTTCAAGGCTTGATCAGATATTTCATCCATATTTCTATTACATCATTTTCAGTTGATTAAATTTGTAATATTTTCTATTACACCATGGGATTATATTTGACGGAATTGTGTGTCAAACGTTCGACCCTCTGAATATGAAGCGTGTAAATCTGCCGCAAAATTATCGTGACTTTCAATTATAATATTTGAAGAAAATTTACGCGTATCAAAAAAAATGAAAATTGATCATCCGCAATTCTTATAGTATTTGGATAAAATTAATATGAATGTTAATTGCTCATAAAAGGTCAATGAATTAACTAGCATTTAGAGTCAATAGAATATTAAGGTGACAATGGATTAATTAACGTTAAGAGTCAATGGAATTTTGATGGTGACAATTGATTAATTAACTTTTTTAATTAAGATAGTTAAATAACTTCTAAAAAGTAATTTGTTCTTCATGGAATCCAATTTTTTTCGAGCATCAAATTTCTCATTTTAAAATTAAAATATATTTAAAATTTCATTAAATTCTGTTGACAGAATTCTTATTTATGGAGGCTTAAAGAATGGGTCTCTTAATGTTAAAAGTGTGTCTCAATGTGAAAGTTTATTGACATCGCACCGAGAAGCAATACGAGGTCTATTGGCGAGGTCTATTGGCGAGGTCTATTTTAAACCTCCATCAAGTGACGAGGACGATGCTTGAGCTGGCACTTCCTGCAATATGCCAACGAGAGGACTTTGAATTTTGACTGAACGGTGAGTCTTTAGTGCTCGGTGAGTCTTTAGTGGCATCAAGTCTCGAACCTACGGCTCGACGGAACTACGCCGGCCCACGAATTCACGACTACGACCAAAAGACCACCGTGGCCAATCAAACATTTTACGGTACTTATATTCAACACTTTCCAAAACATTTTACACTATTTCTTTGCATCAAATACTGAAAACATAAAAAAAAAAATGGAAAATTAATAATTTTATGAAAACGATGAATTATTAAACACGATTAAGAAAAATTATAAAACATAACACTCGAATACTTTAACATACTTGAAAACTTCATCTTTTCTGAGAAATCTAAGCGAAAAAGGCTTTTCTGATGGAAACATTTAATATTTTTCTATATCGTTTGTAGTCGGAATTTTTCAATAAATAATATTCAGTATGGTGGAGTAGCGAGTATCAAACAGTTATGCAATTCTTGTGTGAAGTAAAATATTCATAGAGAGAATATCTCGCTTAACATACAATAAATTATTCTTGAAAAGAAACTTTCGCGAAATAATGTTTTAAATAGATCTAATATTTACGTATCCACACTTGTAAAGTAAAAATGAATTTATCAGTAGGGAAAAAAGTTGAAGAAATTAGAAAGATTAAAATTATAAACAACTACCTTATAGATCTAATGTTCACGATAACTTTGATTACATTTATTGAAAAAAATTATTTCTCTCTCCCCCTCGCTTGATATATTACCTTTAAATTGGATATTGCCTCTAACTGCAGCAAATGGTCAGATTTAAAGGTAATAGAAAGTACCGAGATAATAAAGATAAGGTTTGAACAAAAGAGTAATAAAATCTTGAACTTTCAACAACGCATAGGGGAATAATTTTATTTTTCGAAGAAATGCATTTCCAAATAAACAATGAGCAATAAAAGCATCATACTTTTACATACTTTCCCGTAATGAATAATATTAGAAATTCAAATAGGTATCATGCTTTGATAACACTAAAAATAGATTTAAGGGCATTAGATTATTCGTATTCATCCAAAATTTAAAATTCCATATATAATAAATTATTTAGTTAAGGTATCAAATCTTTTCATTGTTTTGAACAGTTCAACTACCTAATGCTTAATATTATATTAAAACATAAGAAAATGTGTAAATAATTTTTGGATGTAAGTCCGTTATTGCGATGTAATGTAAGAAAGCTATGTATTATTATTTTTTTAATACCCTTAAAAGGGAAAAAAATAGATAACTATTATTTTCGTTGTAAATAAGGCAAAATTATCCTCCTTTAGGTAAAAAAAGACAAAAGTATATTGCCTAAATCCCGTATGATTAGCAACGAAATTGATTTATGATTGAGATGGCATTATTGGCACTGTATGTATATATGTATATATAGTTAAAAGGACCAGGTGCACAAGTTGCAACTATCATTAAATCTTTATCCAGAATAGTTGCATCACTATCAAAACGAAGAGAAATATATCCTACTTGGTGATTCAACTCAATCTCTCCTGTGATCTTTCCTTGTTGTCAAATCCGGGAGCACTGGCAACGGACATGCGCACACGTTCGAAATTTTACATCAAATTTAATTACAAGTCATTCGCGTGCCACCATTAAATTAACTTTATTTACGTAAAAAGCTTTGATGATAATAATAAATGTAATATTACGACATTATTTAAAAAAAAAAAAAAATGCAGCGATTTTATTTACAAGGTGTGCGTTTTTTAATTTAAAATTTACGCTCTCACTGACTTAAAATAAAAATTTTTATAATAATTTAAAGGTTTTCACAGAATTCAA
Organism: Nephila pilipes; assembly: GCA_019974015.1. NCBI lineage: Eukaryota > Metazoa > Arthropoda > Arachnida > Araneae > Nephilidae > Nephila > Nephila pilipes. The sequence continues at coordinate 2,857 of BMAW01089626.1, forward strand.
ATCAAATTTCAAACAAACTTACAAGAATCACAGATCAATCGCCCGGAAGCAGAAGTGATTAAATGAAAATTATGATCATAGGATAATAATCAATTGCACATCCCACTGATTTAAACATGAAAAATAACATTTTTAAGTTGAAAAATAATCCAAAAATAAAATGCAGTAAAATTTTTGAAAAAATCATATAAATAATTGCAAAGTTAATTCAATACGTTAATTTCAAAAATTAATTCATACAGACACATCGTAATTAATACAGCGATAGTAAAAAAAATATGGGTAAATTTAAAATTATATGTATATATATATATATAAGCATATATATATATAAGCAATAAAGAACCCTATTTGCTCTTTCATATAACGTTTCTAACTACCATCTTCTGCTAAACATTGCCATTACGTTCGGTAATTTTTAAACGCGATCGCATGACAAGGTCGACACCTGAGTAGGTATTCTACTCTCCACAAATATGCCGTTCCATCGTGAAGATTTTGTTCCCGTTATTGATAGTGTAACTTAGACGAAGAAGAACAGAGACCCAAATATACTACGCATCAGCTATGAGTTCGGTATACTACTTAACAATCTACAGCCGCCCCTTCAAAGGCTTTAAAATTTCATTTGGGTAACGAAAATAGTAATCGTAAAGAAAAAAAAATACATAAACTTAAGCTAAATTTTATAAACAAAAAGAACAACAAACATCGAAAAGCAACATTAAATCATCATTTTCTTGGTGTGGCACCTGGTTGCACACATGTCACCGGTTGTCGACCATTGGTGTAATCAGTCATCCATTTTTTTTTTATTTGCTTAAAGAGAAAGTTTATAAAAGAAAACTAGTGTAAAGATGCAATTCCTTTCTTTGTTCATGCACTTCGAAAAATAAACGTAGACTCCCTGGAAGAAGTAGTATCGATAACACAAAATAATTTCGTACAAAGTAAGGTTATAAAAGTCACAACGCAAACTCCACGTTTTCTCAAGTTGGAATTTCAATTCTAAATATTACAGAAAAAAAAGAATTTGTGTGTGGTTATTTTTACAGTTTCATTGTAAATGTACTATGATTGCTTTTGTGTTCCTTTTTTAACTTTCCTTAACTTTCATAGTTTTGATTATCATTACTGAAAGACAAAACTATTAAACAAGCTCTATTTTCAAAACAGCTTGCTTAAATAACATTTTTTATCTGTGAAAAAGCTATATCTTGGTGATAAAGACATATGTTTTGAACAACTGATAATTGATTAATTTTTTACTAAATTAACTGAGCTCATTTTATTATGCTTGAAAATTAAAAAACAATTAATTTTGATGTATGTAAATTTGTTTTTTTCGGTATAAAAGCTATTTAAATTTTATTTATAGCCGTTTTATATTAGAAATATATCTTGAATAACCTCGTTTCATTTTATTAATTCAAATGAATCGTTTTGCTACATATAAACTGCATTTTAACAAACCAATACCAATATTTAAAATTCATAAAATTTGTTTTTCTCTGCAATTTAAAGATTTATTGTTTCGAATTTTTTTTTTTGGCTGTTTCAAAATTTATATTTAATTAAAGTTGCAAAATATAAACTTGGTTGAGTAGGGTTTTATAAACAATCTATGATTTTATGCGTTTCACTTATTGGTAAAAATGTGTTCCCCTTATGTTATTATTTTCTTTCATCGGTTCTTTTCTTGTGAAAAACTTGGAGCAATGCCAAAATCTGATAGTTTATATGAGATAACAGCACTGCTTATCTCTTTTTTTTTTTTTTTTTCATTCTTAATTCTCAAGTCGTGATGCCTGATATCAAATCGTGATCTAGATTTCTATCTCGTCATTATATACTTTTATTTTCCTATCCCTTTTTTAAACATGCCGGCATCTGCTTTTTTTTAGTTTATTAGTCTGGTATTACTATTATAATTTAATGTTTATCTTCTGGTTTTTTTTTATATATATTCTAACACATCTTCCTATACAAAACATGTTTCCCATCTATATTTATTGAAACAACAAAAATGACAAAACATCTGTATTTCACTTTCTGTAAATTTAAAAGTATGTGTAGAAAGTACATAGTTATATGGTTACATAGAAATATTTTTTTCTCATATTTTTTTTTTTTTAACCTCAATTCATCATGTTCGTTTAAAAGCGACAAAATATTCTTATATTCATAATATTTTGAAATATCTGCACCAATATTTATATATTTTATTAAATAACGGTTTCAAAATTATTCAATCTTGTACAATATACACTAATAATAAAGCGAAAAACTTGAATTTATTTTAACTAAACTGATTTTTACTGAGGAATTCTTTTAAAAAATTTTAAAAAAAAGTCAAATAACATATTTTTTTGAGTAAAAATTTGTGTTTTATTTTTTTGCAAAAAAAGGAAATTTGATCACAATGCTAGCAAATAATGAAATGAAAAACAATTTTTCAAAAACCATATTATTTAAATTGCGTTATATACATTAGCTTAATTCACAATGTCATGCAAAAATTATTGCATGAAAGTAGTAAATTATAAAATTAACAAAGTCAAATATTTTGTAGGGAACTAAACGTTTTAGATTATATTCACATGTCTAATATTTTTCAGTGAATGAGCGATATAAAAAAATATCTTTGTTTAATTTTTTCTAGCAATTAATGTTTTGTTTTAAATGAAACAAGAAACATGAATAAATAATGTTGGTTTGAAAAAAAAATTATTTAAAAAGTATACTTTTCTCCCCAACTCATATTAGCTTTTGTTTTCGTTCTTTCTTCGTCGCAAAATTACATTAGAACTTTTCAATTCACATATATTTCTCGAGCGTTGAAGTGATGAAACACAATTGTCATTTTTAGACACTAGATGGCGGGACGTCCTCAAAGTATGAAATTCATTTTGTACTATGTTGTTAGCGCGCAAATGAATTAAATTCTAAGTTATGTGAAATTATTGAAAAATTTGTTACGTCTTAAAACAATACTTTTGATTGAAGAAGTTTGATATAAATGAAAAGATTAATCAAAAAGGACATTATCGAAACTAGACAAAAATGTTTCATAATTAGTTAAATTAAATTTTTTGAATCTTTTTACTGAGTTTTTTTTCGAACTTAAGTATTAATTACATATTATGTTCTTCCTTTGACGAAAAAAATTCCTCTTCTCAGTAAGTTTACAAAATTATTTATTCTTGAAACTTTGAAAAAATGCAAGCATAATATTACTAGCAATTTTTGTAGTAGTGGCATATTAAGATTTTACAGTTTTGGGTTCGTGTATTTATAATAAAAAAATTACCATTATTTAAGAGTTATTAGTTTTCCAAATTTTACAGTATGCAGTGTTTTTCTGTTAAGAAATGTATGCTCTGTCAGAAAACAAATCATTCAAAAAATATGAAAATATATGAAGAACTCTGTGTGAATGTTAGATGCGCGTATTGAAATTTAGAAGTAATTTGCTTTGTTGCTCTTTGCTTCTATGTTATATTTCGAATAAGAAAAATTTATTTGGATCTAATTATGCGTGATAAGTAATATTTAAGTGTGTATAGAGTTACTGAAAGTTACACTGATAGAGAAAAATATGAAATGTGTGTGTGATTAATTTATTTTAAAAATCGCAAATTATTTGGAATTAAAAAAAAATGACACGTTTTTTTTTAATTATTTTGACACATTCCTAATTTAAAAATGATATAACACATTAAAATGAACTAGATTAATATTATTAGATCAATTCAATTTTATTCTAATGTAAGATTAATTACGGCAATCAATTAAATTTGAATAAATTTTAAATAAAGCTATTTAATTTCAAATTTTATTTAAATTCATTTGATAGATTGCATTAAAGAAAAAATTACAAAGTTAGCTTTCAAAATGCATGCCAATAAATTTAATCATTTAACTGCATTTAAAATAATCGATGAATTACATATTCCAAACAAAAAAAAAATTATTGTTCATTTATTCGTGGTTATTACTATGGAAATATAACCATTATACATGATTAATCGATTTATAAATCATGTCTTAATTTGTTTGCATAACGCAGGCTTTTTAGCTCCTTGCAGATTCTTATCGAATGTATGCCGAATTTACTCCTTTTTTTTTATCAAATCACGTAATTAATTTGAAAGTTATTTTTCTCTTCTTGGTTTTAACTTTCCTTCGGTCAAAGACTGCTAATACTAGAATCATCAGTATGGTAGACTGACAAATTATGCCTAAGGCTAAAATAACACAATCAAGCAAGGAAAAAAATTGTTTGGCAAGATAATTTATACCGTAATCTATGATTACAGGTTGTGTCAGTATCTACAAGAGAGATTGTTTGCGGTTTTCTATTTTAACTTCTTGCTACAGTAAAATTACATTGATATGATTTTATTCCAAAACCTATTCAATTGTTCTATTGCGTTTTTTTGCTACAAAAGCATTACGCATTTCTTTTATATTTGTTTAAAGAAATTGCTGTTTTTGAATTCGAAGTAAAAATTTATTTTATTAAATTAAATAATGTTGTTGAATTACGTCATTAGGGTATGGTTTTAAAACAATGATTTAGGATATTGTTATATATTTTACTCATCATTAAGACCATATCTTGTTGCACTGGTTCTATTTATAAGGTAATAACAAATGTTCTTATTTCAAACAGAAACTGTGATAGATGTAATGAGGTTGAAAAAGTGAAAAACATGAAACTATTTTTAGTACTATCTATCCTCTTTAAATTTTTAAAAGAAATTTGTTTTTTAACTTTGGATTTTCACTTTGAAATTTAACATTTTGCAAAACACTTCTACCATTTTCAGGTAATATCGACTGTGAAGGTAAAAAAGCTATTTTGCTATTTTTCTGGATATATCCATTTCTATATGTTTTACTTTACTAAAGGAAAAGAAGCTATGAAAAAGGCAGAATTTTGTTATTTTGAAGATCTAAATTTTATTTCTGTTTGATTTGATTCAAATGCAAGTAAGGAAAAAAGTCCTTAATTTCAGTTTCCCCAATTGTCTTTTTGAAGACATGTTGACCAGCTTATAAAGAAAGATAAAAATTTATAATGGCATAGAGTAGAATTATCATAATATTAAAAATATAATAAACATATAACATACATAAAAAATTCGCATGCAGGTTATTACAACCACTACGCGTAGCAATGATCGCATACACATGAGTGACCGTATTTCTACAGCTACAGATTTCAAAAAAACTATGATTTATGTATGACCCTTCAGTGATTTGTGAAAATATATATTACGTTGTACTCTTCGCAATTTTTTCTTCACTTACCTCGTGGGCTTAATGGTAATCTGAATTGCATAAAATTACAATTTTTTTCCTAGACAAATTGAAACGTGATGAGGTAAATAAAATGAAGATAGACTTAAAGTTGACTGAATTAGAAATACTGATATATAAATGAAAGGGGAAAATTAAGGAAGATAGAAGATAACGCCAGTCTGATACATACTTGTAAACTGTATTAAAGTATCACAGTTTATCTTTTGTTTTGAAGCTAATCTTTGGTGAAGTACAAAGATAAGAATCGAATATTTGTCTGAAGTGATTGAATCAATCCGAGTGAATTGGTAAGCTAAGACTTTATTACTTGATCCTAATTTAGAATGGATGAGTTAAGTGGGATTTGAGACAGAGAGATCGTTTCTATTCTTTAGTGTTTCATCCAGTTTTTGCGTATCTTCAACTTGAGTCCTGTATTTAATAAATATTTCAGATGGAGCAATGGCAATAGTATTAAATAATGAAGAAAAAAGAATCAAAAATTCATCGTTCATTCACATTATTGAAGAACATTTAAAATTTTAACAGATTCAACATTTCGTTACATTTCTTTGATTCCTTAAGCATCTCAATAAAAAAAAGGCAAACTTGACAGATAAAAATAATAGTGTCTGATCAGAGAAAGGTATTGGACGAATATCACTGTGTACATTGCTAAACTTCATAATAATATCCTTCCCAAAGTACCAGAGTCATCACTGAATTAATTAAAGCTGAATTAATATTAAAACCGCCAAGTGTCTCTATTATCTACACTGGCCGTATTATCCCCATATACCTTGCATTAAATTAGGTAGAGACTATAGAGAAATATTTAATTTTATCAATCGCTGAGAAAAACCATACTATAAATATAGAATTCATTTTCAAGCTAAATAAATCAAATATTCAGAATATTTCATCAATCAATATCAAAATATTTCAGCATGAGATTTGTTACAATAAAAATAAATGTATTCGCGAGCGAGCGAGCGCGTGTGTGGATTATAAAAGACAAATTAAATGTACAAAAGTTTGGAAGATTTGCGATTGATGGTAGTGATATAGTGATAAGGCATAAGAAAAATGAAATTATTCTAACAGATTTTTAAAAGTAGTAATATAATATGGAAACTTAAAGAAATAAGTGCTTGGTACTAAATTTTAACGTTAGAAATATTCATTACATTTTCTGCATGAAGCATCTAAATGATAAAAATTTCCTTTGGCCGACTATACTTTCTTTAACTTCCACACTAATAATTATATGCTTGAAATATAAATATTTTTATGAAAAATGAAATAATATAAATTGCCAGCCTGATACAGTAAAAGGCCATCACTTTTACAATGCGTGTCCTTTATAATTGGTTTTCTTTAACTCCCATTGTAATTTTATCTGGGTCAAAACTTTAAAAACTTTTTTTCTCACATTTTAAAACGCTCAATTGAGCTGAAATTTTCCGTATATGATTGCTTCGGATGACGATACGATAGTTTAATAATAATTAATTAAAATTAATTGATTAAAATGAAATATTTAAAGAATTAAATTTTACGGCAAATCGCCAAATGGTCGCCTTATCCATCATTTAATAATGCATCGTATGCTTTAATTTTAATTGCATTTAGCTTAAATATACTCAATTTAATTTTGTATCGTTTGCTTTAATTTTAATTACGTGTAGTTTAAATGATTAACAGGACGCTTAATTGAACTAAAAAATTTACACGTGTTTATTTTAGATAAATTTAATAAACGTCAAATAATAAAATAAATTAATAAAACTAATTATTGAATAAATTCAATTTGCCTCAACGTTCCCTTTTTCTCTTAAAAATTAAGGTGTAAAAAATGATGTTATGTGAAGTTTGAAAGAAAAGCCATGTTCAAAGAACTCGGTTTTTTTTACCGGAGTTATTTTTGTTTCAATTTGATATAATGTCTTTCGTTGTCTCTTAAGTTCAAACTTTCTCACAAGCAAATTCTTTCGATATCATGTAAAAAAACTAAGAAAATTTCAAAGAAAGGGTGTTGAACGTATTAGTCAAATATGAACTACTCCTTCTCACTTATGTTAAATGCCTTGAATTCTCCGACACCTAAAAAGGTTAATCATTATCACATGCGCTTCTTAAAACATTGGTAAGGGCGTCTATAAAAATAACTATACAAATGTAGGTCCTTGGCATCTACGGTCTTATTTCTACTCTCGTTGTATTTTATTGCATTTTGTTTTATTATATTTGTTCCTGAATCTTTCCTTCGACAAAGTATGTCTTGCTAAGTTTAAAAATTTCAATATTTGGAATAAGAATTGATAATTTTATTTAAAAAAATCTTAAATATATTTTGATATACATGGGTTATTCAAAATGATTCATCCGATTTCAAAATTCTATTTATTTTTTCAAAAATAAACGCCTCGGAATGGTAAGCATTACATAGATACAAAAAAAGGTGAAGTTTTACATTGTGAAACAATAGATAGCCCTCGTGTGTGTCACGAAAGCTGTTTTAGAAGCTTTCACGAAGCTACCTCGAAGTTGGGTTGGTCGCAGAGGACCAGATGACTTGATGTTACTCAGATGGCCACCAAAGTCTCCTGATATGCAATTTTCATGTCTTCTCACCTGATACCCCATGCGATTTCTTCCTTTGCGGGCTTGTAAAGATAATATGTAGCGTCACAATTGCTCATAAATTTATAGGAACTTGAACTAGGATTTCTGTGGCTGTGCGGTCATTTACCACTAGCATTTTACAAGGTGTATGGCAGGAATTTACATATCGAATTGACATTATACGTGTAACTAAAGGAAGTTATATAAAACACTTGTAAGAAAACTTCGATATTTTTCCTTTGCATTCATGCATTACTTTACATTTTGTCGTTTATTTTTGAAAACATGGAATTTTGAATTCGAATGAATCATTTTGAATATATCCCTGTATTGTGTAAGTCACGCAGTTTATGTTTGAAAGATAGATTTTATATTTAATTGAAAATTTTATGTGAAATACGTACATTGAAATTTTGAACATGTTAACAAATTTAAAAACAAAATTAATATTGTTTCAAATTTGTTGAAGTTTTCAAATAAATATTACTTCAAATACCTTCAAAAAGGGGATTTTAATATCAGTAGATCAGACGAAAAGGACACCTTTTCCATAATTTATTTTATATTAATAGCATAAACTTTTCATTTAAAATTATTGAAATCGGTACGAAATAATACTTGATACCAAAAATTCATATGAAATGAGGTACACAAATATGAGCTTCAGTTTTAAAACTAACTATAAGGAGTTGCCGGGCAAAATATTTTTAACTTATTCATGTAAATTTGGATTTATAAAACGTTTTTTATGTTTTTCATATTCTGGCTTTCTCTATTTTTGGTTATCAGTTACTTGTCATTTTTGAAACATAAAATTTAAAGATTTGTTTGAAATCAGTTATGAAAAAAAAATATTTAATTTCCATATTTAAAAGAATCGATATTTTAAATTTTACTTTATAAAAAAAAAGGATTTGAAAAACCCATACTACTTAAATCAAATCTACTGTTAAACTACTTAAACTATCTATCAAAACTACAAACAAACTATTTAAATTATCTACTAAAACTGCTGCCAACCTACTTATAGACATCAACATTAATTGACCGCCATATTTTCACCAGCCTGTTTCCACGATGAGTGTTTTTTTTTAATCTATTGTAAATTATTTGTTTATAATCATAATCCATCGTAAATCTTAATCTTTTCTGTTATATATATATATATACAGTTGTATATATAATTCCTTTTTATAATGTGTGTAAGTCCCGTACGATATTTTGTGGTGTACGGGGATTTGACAGTGTTTTCTATATAAAAAAACGAACGACTTAAGTTCTTCCTTTTGATTGTAAATTTATTCAATTTATGAGTCATTTCCAAGAAATTTTTCAATTGCGTAAAATGTGTTGGAATAGTAATGCTTTTTATTCTTATTTGATGATGAATTCCAAGTGTTTGCATTATTTTTAAATATACATTGCACAAATTAATTATATTGATTTGCAGCAATTAGCATCACACAATTGACTACGCTTAAAAACTTAATTGTGTTTTATATCTTACAATAATTCTCTTTTCTATAACTTGCATACTTTTCATTTATTTTTATTTATATATATGTTTTGAACACCAGGCAATAGCAAATTAAATTCTTTATTTTATCTATAACGAGTAAAATAAAACGAACCATATATTTTCGTTTATTTTTTCATTTTTACGAATAGAAATAGCAACAATACCTCAGTAAATATTTTATTGAAAACTTACAAAAGTCAGTAATGCAACGTACAAAGAATAATCCACCCCATCAGTTCATATAACTACGTCATTTTCAAAAGATAAAAATAGAATGCTTCGAGTTAAAAAAAAATGATATTTTTAAGATATTTTCGATAACTATTTGTGTGTGTGTGATTGTAGAGGGTTAATACAATCACACATTAACTGTATCGGTGTATGATTGATTAAAAATGGAATAATTACAGTTTTATACCACAAGCATGTAAGAAAGTTATTATTATGAATATTAAATTATTAACATTCTCGAGTTATCTTAAAAATATTATTCCTAAATTATTGCACGTCATACGTCATACATCACTTTATACTATACTTTATAGTTCATTGTCTGCATTGTAAATGAATGCAGATTATACAAAATGCAGAGTTTTTCGAAACAATGTTCTGAGAGTTGGTATATTAAGCAATATATTTGATAACGTAAACAAAAATTGTTAAGCAAAATTTGATAATATCATACATATTTTAAAACAAGCGGATAATCGAAATGCGCCTGATACTACGTCGATCCAAGCCTTTAGTTTGAAAAACAAGGCTTCAATTTATCACTGTGTCACTTCGATTTATTTTTCAAAGCAACAATTTTCTCTGTTACCTCCTTTATTTACTATATATCCTTAAAATATTAAAGTACATAGCTCGACCTATAACAATATGGAATCGTCACGCTAGCGTTCTACGCTCTAGATTATCTCAGGTTAGATTATCCAATCTGTAGTGTGACTTGTACATAGTTACTGATATTGGTTATGTTATGTATTCCGGTTGTTAGGAGTGTTGATAAGCATAGAAGTTAAACCGTTCATGAACTTTATAAGTAGTTGTTTTATATATGTTAGTTTTGTGAAAATAAACGTCACATCGTTCAAAAGAATTTTACAAATATTTGTTGAAATGGATAATCTATACTCAGATTTTCTATTTTGTACAACATGTAATAAAAGGAGCATTGCTTTTCAATTTTTTTTTTAAGATTTATAGAATGTGTTGGTAGATTTATTAGTCGGTTGAGTTTAAGGGATATAGAGCAACAAAGGCTTTAATTATCTTTAAAATATACTTTTCATTCAATAGAAAGAATTTTCTGAACACTTGTTTATTAGTTACTCCATTGTATAAAAGTTCGTAGAAATAATATTGCAATGCGAGTCTATCTTGAGTACATCCCTGAGTGATTTCTATGGGACGCGTTGATTGATTGTTTGGTTTTATGGGACATAAAGCAACAATGGTTAGTATCGACATGGGATGCGTATTTATTACAAGACAAAATAATAAGTTCTAGATCGTTTATATGGTTAATCACTTTGTATTATCATTTGAATTGAATGTGTGTACAAGCCGAGAATTATGTTCTTTTTGTAGATGATTCGTGTGCTTAGTACACCCTCCCTTCTGCATTTCGTCCAATTGAATATTACATTTATGGTTGAGATGTTCTTTAAGATTTTACGAAATATTTGACCGAATAAAAATAGGATGTGTTTTCAAAACACTTTATGAAGGAAAATTTGTTTTCCAAAATGATTTAGAGCTCTGGAGTCAAAAATTTCATATTTAGAATACAGTAGCTCAGTAATTACAGAATATTTGCATGTTTGGTTTGTATTCCTTTCTTAGTAAATATTTACCATACAATTCCAAACAAATGGTCCAATGACAGTAAAAATATTGCTAGATACTTCCCTTAAGGGCATTGTAAAAATTTTTCTATCCTGTGACGTTAATTTGTGAGCCAATAAATAATTTTTGAATCTATGGTACAACTTCGAAGGAAATGAGATGTTTTTTCTAAAAGATACATGGCTGAAAGTTTGTTTTCTAAATAACATTTTAATATTTGAAATAGTATTTCACTAATTACAGACCATTTGTAATTCTGGTTAGTATTCATCACAGAGTAGTCCTGTACTGCATATCACCGGACAGCTACTAATCTAAAATGGTCCATTGACAATTAGAGATGTTTCCCGTGAGGGCGTTTATTTGTGAGCCTATAAATATTTTTTGGATCCATAGCTACAGCTGCAAAGAAAACGGATTTCTTTTAAAAACTGTTTATGAAAGTTAATTTAGAGTCACATTTAATATTTCAATTGTAGTAGTTCAGTTATTATAGACTGTTTGCATTGGTTGGTTTGTATTCACCTCAGAGTAAATCAATACTGAATATCACTGGACAGTTGTTAATCCAAAAAGAAAGTTCCAAAGGCCATAGAAAAGTTAAATATATCCCTTGAGGACATTGTAAAAACTTTACGAACCTAGGCCGTTTATTTGTGAGAAAATAAATATCCTTTTGGATTCATAGTTATTGTTCCGAGGAAAACCGGAAGTTTTTGCTAAAAGATGTATGGAAGAAAGTTTGTTTGTGTTAAAGCAACATAGAGTTTTAAAGTTATTTTAATATATATGGTTGTTCAGAATTTAAGAAATGTTAACAAGCTTGAATTTTATTTACCTAGAAGCAAATCTAATCTGTAGGTCATTTGATTAACTGTTAGTCAGAAAAGGAAGATCCGAGGGCAACAAAAAATTTAAGAAGTTTTCAATGAAAATATTATAAAAAGGGATATTGGAATTTATTGCTCTATATTCCATAAAACAAATTAAATCGCATTATAAAAATATTTACTCTGCTATGCTGTTCATTTGTCAGTAATTAAATCTTTGCATAACCACAAATGATGCTTTAATATTTAGTAAATTTATATAACAATAATATTTTTCTCGGAAAACTGGTGAAAAATAAATTCAAATTAAACTCATGTGTATAATGTAAGAAGAAATAGAAATAAAGAATGTCTGCCTTTAAAATCTCCGAAAAATATTTAAAAACAATGTTATTAGTCAACGTATGAGAGGCTGTGATAATATGGTTCCTTAAAACTACAATTTTAAATAATTTTTGACTACCATTTGTTTAATTAACATCTATGTCATTACTCTTTTCTGTCATAATTTAATTTAACGGAATTCTTTCTTAACATTGAGATGAACTAGCATTTTCATCCCAAATTTTTGTTTTCTAGGAACTGATTACAAAGATATTTTTGGGAGACTAACTTGTTAACCAAGATTGTACATGCGTCAGAATTAATTATTTGCTTGTATTTTGGACTTAATGACGATACTCTCGTTTTATCATTTCGACTTTAAAATAAGGTATGTTTGTTTTTTATTATTTTAAATCCCGTTCTTTTTCACCGGATTGTGGCATTAGTTAGTTGCCTATTTTAGATACATTTTCATTTTTCTTCTCATGTAAATCAAGACTATTTTTCAAAAAGTACTTATCTATCTTCATTTCTTTATCTTTTCTTCAAATCAGGGTATGGGTATTTGTATTCCGGAACTTCATAGCATTATACAATGCCGTATAATATATAATCAAAAAGTAATCGAAGAAATACTTATCTACCTTCGATTTTTTATTTTTATCTTTTCTTCAGATTAGAGGACAAGTAATTTCAATTTGGAACTTCGTAAGATTATGCAATGCCCCTATAACACGTGAAGAAAATAATTTAAATTCTGTATTACAATCAAAACCTCTTATTCTCGAAAAGAATTTACGTACAAGCATCGCGTTTTATATTCTTGCGCCTTATCATTGAATTCGTTACCAATTACTTGCGTTTTATTGGCTACATATTATTCTGTTAGTAATCAAAATCATACATTATTGCATTTCAAATTCGCAAATTTAGAAATATTTTTTTTAATAATCGGTTTCTAACCTTTGTCTGTAGTTATTGCTTTTTCTTACTTTAGTACAACATGAATTATGTAAGAGTTGGATTATAGCAAGGGTATAACTTTCACAAATTTGTACATTTTACAATAATACTTTTTGACAAAAAATATCTTGTCATTTCCCTGTCTTCTTGAAGTCTAGATTGCATAAATGTAACTTTTTTTAAAAAACTATTCAACAAAATTATAGATTTTCACCAGAAATTAAATTATTAACGTATCATGGTAGTCATTCTTAGTTTGTGTATGAGAATTATTATAATAAAATATTACTATAGCTAAATTCGTATTACGATTAAAACCCGGTTTTCATTTTTCAAGGAGGGGAAGGGGGTTGAAAAATACTAGTGTTGGGAATGGGAAATGGTATATTATTAATGAGGCAACACTTTGTAGTATTATCCGTTTTTCGTTTTGTTGAGAAATCTAGAAGTATGATGCCACTTTGCATCCCAAAACATCGTCGCCTTAATTTTTCGGACCGATGAGAATCTCTGAGCCTTCCTTGGAGAAGATTCCCCCGAAGTATCTGTTGTTACTTATTTGAATTTTAGTGTATTATGATGAAACCAGGTCTCGACGCCGTAACAATCAAAACTCATCTATGAATCAGTGTGATATTTGTTTTAGTGTCACTTAAACAAATGGCAGCACACTATGGTAACGCCATCTATTGTCAAAAATAAGTTCCTTTTGTACCTCCTTCGTGCATAAAGTGTTTTAGTCTTAAATTAATATTTTTAAAACTGTTTGTAAGAGCAATTAAAATCAATGTCTTAATGAAACAGTCGTACGTCGCAAAATATTTTGTTATTAATGAGAGGATTCCATTTAAATCTTGTATCAAAAATTGTTCCGTTCTGTAAACATTCATTTTTTTGTATTAAAAGGGTTAATTATAAAATTATTGAAAGCAACCTTGTTTTATGACCAACCTAGTTTTTTTTTAATCCTATTAAACGATACATTTTGTATTAGTCACTGATATTGTTTTTAACTAATATGCATATAAGTGAGGAAAACACTGGTTAACAAAATATTTTTTTATCCTAAAAGCCAGTCATTTTAGTGATATATTTAACAGATTTAAATTTTTTTCTACTAAGAAGTTTTGCACTATTTCCGTCATTTTTATTTAGTTTACAAGTTTTTTTTCTTTTTTCGACATAATTAACACGAGGAATTTAATATTGTTTTTAAATGTATGATAAAGATTTGTGGCGAATTCTCGTTGTGAGTATGAAACATATGTGGAGTGGTTAATTTTACTCTGTCCTATATTGAGAATCTTAACAATAGACTTCTAATAAATGTGGGGCGATGACGCTTAACCAGTTCGTTAGTAGTCTCCCTAACATTTGGATAAGATACTCATAATAGACAGATGGACTCGTGAAGAAAAAGGAAAGAAACATTTCTCTTTCCCAAGAACTTCGATCTTTTAGAGTCCAATCTCCTGGGAACCAAAAATAGCCCGCACCAGATGCTACAGTTTTACAGTTGCCTTTTTCTGTGTTGGGGAGCTCAATGACCAATACATGAGCTAATTAATGCAGCTATCAATCAAACGATTTTTTCTCATGATTTCGGAAGAGGTGTGGTAAATTTCATTTCACATTCGAGTAAAATTATCGAAGAGAAGGATCATTAGAGATCTACTAAACGTTCGATTAGAATGTCGTATCCGAGGAT
The DNA here is from genome assembly GCA_019974015.1 of Nephila pilipes. NCBI lineage: Eukaryota > Metazoa > Arthropoda > Arachnida > Araneae > Nephilidae > Nephila > Nephila pilipes. The sequence goes on from BMAW01089626.1 coordinate 17,981, forward strand.
AATTTACTATTTCTTCTATTGTGCAAGTAGCACCAAAAAATGTCATATTTGCATAGCAAATGTAAGTGCTCCAATCTCCTGGGAACCAAAATTACCCTGCACTAGATGCTACAGTTTTACAGTTGCCATTTTCTGTGTTGGGGAGCTCAATGACCAATACATCAGCTAATTAATGCAGCTAATCTTGTAAATATCAGCTTTAATATTTAAATTACTAAAATTAAATTAATGTAAATGGTACCATCTGGGTATCCTGTCATTTAATGCTATTTAAGAAAACCCAACAACCAAAAGTGGATCCGATTGAAATAGACTTCTAATCGTAATCAGGTATATATGGTCTCTCCATCGTCTTACAGTGCCCTATCTCCTATACAGGGGTTCCCAAACTTTTAAACACTGCGACCTTTATTAGAAACCAAATCTACAACGACCCACTTCATGATCGGCGATTTACATTTTTTTAGAGAAGAATTGCCTGCGTTCTTTCTGAAAGGGGTGTTAAGGGTCATAAAATAACTTTTGGGAATAAAAATATTTATTATTAAGCATAATTTTACAAAAAAAAAAAAAAAATACTTCTAATATGACCTGTGTGAATAGTGCTTTAGTTTTTATTAACGTCGCACTAGGAGCAATACGAGGGCTATTGGCGACGGACCTCGTAATTCTGAACTTCGGTCAAGTGACGAGGTCTATACCTGAGCTTGCACTCCCTCTCCTAACTTCAACACCAACGGGAGGACTTTGAGTCCCGACAGATTTAACGTGCATCAACCCCGGCTACACTGCGGGTCTTTGGCGGCCAAGGCTCGAACCCGCGATTGAATGAAAACAACCAGCCACGAATCCGAAACCATGACCACTTGGCTACCACTGCCATTGTGTGAATGCTGCACTTGTTTTTGATTGATGTCGATGGCAGCAAGGAAGTTCTGGTCAATTATAGTTATTTTCCAACGCAAGGAGTGCAACAATTGCAGCTTGTTTTGTTATACTTTATTAATACCTACCATTGCGGATAACCCTACTTCAGAAAAGTATGAAAATGTAAATGAAGTAATATCTCTTTAAAGCTTCAATAGAAAGGTAGAAGCTTGTTGACAGTTAATCAGAATTGTGTCGATTTACAACGATTAAAGTTTAGTTTTAGTTATGTTTTTTTTGGTTAGATCGATAAAAGTTCTTCGCCCCTTTTTCGACTATATGCCAGCGGTAATGTTGCACTGGAAGGGATGCACATTCCACTTCTTTTCTTGGCAGTGTTTTTCATTTCCTCAGTAAAAAATTAAAATTTCCTTTCAAAGTATTCGAAAAACTATCACAATAATAATTGTCCTGATTTGAAATAGCGATAATTTTGCTATCAGAAGCGTTCACAGTATTTGCATTTATAAACATACGAAATGTTCCTAAACTCATATTTGTAGTCTTCAAACTTGTTTTTCCGTAAAAAGAAGTTTTTGGATTGTTTTGTTACTCGAATTTTGTCATACACTGCAACCGCACTAATGTTCAAACGTTAGGCATAATTGGTAATTGGGTGAGTAACGAAGGAAGTATAAGAGTCGGAGTGGCGAAAAACCTGATATGCGTGAGTAAAACCGTTACAAAATGAAAACAACGCGAAAGCTCCTCAATCAATTACTTTTCCGTGACACAGAAGCGATAAAATAGACGAGAAGAGAAAAAAACAAAACAAAAAAACAAAAAAACTCTGCGAGTTACGAAAATAATAACGAACCGTTTTCAAATTTAAATGTACGTAAACTGATTGAACGTTCATAGCGAAAGAGGATTTCGATGAGTGGGATCAGAGGTACTGCATGGAAACATAACTTTAAGTGAAAGTAGCGTTTCAAATGCATCGAGTGCGAAACGCTGATGTACGTCATTCACTCGTTCATAAGACATTTTGTTCCTTCATTTCTTGTCATTCGATACGAGTCGCTTGTTTGCATATTGTGCATTTATTTTCTCGTGTTGATGTCATGTAGCTAGATGAAGATTTTAAATCCACATCATGTATTTGCCAATTGTGGAAAGATATATATACATTCAAGGTCTTGTCACGACCCACCAAAATTTGACTCGAAACTCAATGATGGGTCGTGGTCCATTGCTCGAAAAATACCATTCTAAAGCGTTTCTGTGACTTCCTTTATATCTCCCCTTCTCTTTCCTATTCATTGTTTTTTTTTCTTCCGAAATCGGAACTACTTCCTCATTGTAAAAAACCATGTAGCGGGTCGGTGCAGCTCAAATCTTCGAGGCTGCATGTCATTGGTGTGGTACGGAAGTTTGGAGAAGGAGGTACCAGCACAGATTTCGTCATCACCACTTCCACAAGGTTCAAAATTACAAGGACTATCACCTTTTCCCCACTACTTGCTTCTAAGTGCGACGCTACTTATCAATCATTCAATATATAGTAAGTCTCACTTACATGTATTACTGTTCTATCGCAAGACGAGATTCTCATATAAAACATTGTAATACAGAAGTCCCAGAGGTTACTTAAAAGGAAATGCGCGGGAAAACCTATTACAAAGTGATATGACTTACATTTCGATGTGCATAATATTAAAAATTGGTTTTAAATGTATTGATAAAAATGTATTAAGCAAAATTTAATATGCGATCATTAAGGAAATTTCAAAGATTTTGAGTCTGATACAGTTATCACACAAAAAAAGTATTACGTACTTTAGAATCTCGAAATATGTTCCGATGCTCACAGACTAGATGCAAAGAAGCCTTTCAAATGTTTCTGAAAAGTGTTAAATATCCCTTCGAGGCGTATTACAACTACTTCAACAGCGACTCTTAAATGTGATTACTATTTTTTTTTTTAATCTTTGTAACCTTATTATTTTTTTACAAAGTATCTGATCCTATAATAATACGAGCTCCGAATCGAATGTTATTTTGATATTTTATTCTATTAGTGTAAGTTTTTTTTTTTAATTTAAATTTTGTATATAAAAAAAAATGCTAGGTATTGATTTAAAATGTAAACAGATTTTAAATAACGCATATTTAAAGTATAAATAAATATGTAAATGAACAATTACGAACTAGTATATAGCACATTAACGCATATAAAATATAGAAATTGATAATTCATTGTATGATACTTTCTGTTGAAATAGTAATTTTAATTTGAAATTTTCAGTCTGATGTAAGAAATATGTTCTAGCTGTATTAAAATATTTTCGTGCCTTTATACTTAAGTTTCTAATATCAAATACTCGAAAAGTTAGCAATAAAATTGATAAATCTAAAATAAAATGGGCAGATATAAGGACATAATTTTAGCTACTTTTAGATGAAAATATAGTGTTTAAATGAACAAATGTCTTCTGCTGAGATTCCAAGGAAACAATATTTCATACATAAACCTGAAGTTATAAGGTTTGCATAGTTTCAATTTTACACATTTTGTACCCAAAGCAATCAATGAATGATTTAAGATTTACAATACAAATTAGATATTTTATTAAAGAAAGATCTATGTGTTAAATACGTTCACGTGTTTTGCTGCTTTATTTAAAAGATACATTTTCATAAAAGTATCAAAGTATATTTTTATATTATTACATGCATTTCGGTATAAGGCTTCTTTTAAGTTTTCTTTAACTGAATACTTATTAATAAAACATATAATACGAGTGTAGTAAACTCTTCTTTTTTTTACTAATGTATCCTGAATAATTATGTTTTTTCTAAAAGTATTTAACCAACATTAAAATTGTAAAGAACTGAAGTTTGTAAAAATGTTCTACAAAACAAGAGAACAAAATTCAGCTAATATTGGTTTTTGTGTGGTTAAACCAAACAAATATATTTAGTTTAAACTATGATTGCGGCTAAAAAATTTAGAGTAAATATTTCCCATTATTAAATAAAGTATCTGTACATTCCTTAATGTTCATTTATTTTACATATCCCATCGCTTGATTTATTTTTTTACTTGCGACCAAAGAGACTTTCGTTTTCGTACAATCACAAAATGGCGCCCTTCACGACTTTTCAAAATAAAGTGTTAAATGCTCGTTATTTGTTTGATCAACTTTTATTTCTTTTAAACAATTCGCAATAGTTTCAGAATGAATTGTGGTCACCTCATTGAAGTACTAGTGTTAGAATAGATTGATACGTAAAGATTTATTATTATTATTTTTATTTTACTGCAACGATAATTACATTTTGCATAAAATAAAGTATATTCAATTTCATAATTTATTACTTGCTTTAATTTTAATATCTGAAAAGAATATTTTTGTCCACTTCGACATTTTATCGTTTGCTTTGATTTTCATGTCTGAAAAGAATATTATTGTCCACTTCGACATTTTATCGTTTGCTTTGATTTTAATGTCTGAAAAGAATATTATTGTCCACTTCGACATTTTGTCATTTGCTTTGATTTTAATGTCTGAAAAGAATATTATTGTCCACTTCGACATTTTATCGTTTGCTTTAACTTTAATGTCTGAAAAAAAAAAATTTCCACTTCAATATTTTATCGTTTGCTTTAATTTTAATATTTGAAACTAATATTATTGTCCGATGTGACACTATATCGTTTGCTTTGATTTTAAAGTCTGAAAAGAATATTATTGTCCACTTCGACATTTTATCGGTTGTTTTAATACTAACATTCAATAGAATAGCTTAAAAATTATTTTTCAAAAAGTTAGTATCTTTGGTTACTAGATCTTCTATTTGCAAGACTTTACATAGAACAATTTGGGGTACTTATATATATTTTTTTCTTATTATTTTAATGACTACAGTTGTATATAAATCTATTAATTAAAATATTACTTGTATAATCACTTTATGAGCACAAAAAGAAAAACAATTAATGTAATTAACTGTTTCAATAATTACTCTTTTACAAAAACTTATAAATCTGCGATGAGAAAAGTAAGATACTATAATAAACTCAAATTGATAAAGACACCAATAAAAAAAACTAAATGACAGCGACGGAAATTCGACTGCTGTCACTGAAGAAGTCACCTAAAATCCATCACTACGATAAGCAAATAATATTAAATTCTATCTTCATTCAATTACGTAAGATATTTTAACCCAATCCTTAAGTTACTCAACCAACTACGTTGCACGTGACGTATGTGCCATCCCTATCATTCAAAGATCAGGAAAGTCATTGCTCGGTTATCATTTATAATTCATAAATCATTGTTGGGACGGCAGATTGTTAAGTCATTATATTTGTATGGAGAAAATAGATCTGCAAGCTTCTAACCGAGCGAGAATTGTCTTCAGCATTTGTGGTCTCTCAATAAACCGTTCTCATTAGATTTCGTCGATGGCGATCTTATAATGATTCGGAATAGGTATGGGATGGAAAGGTCTTGAGAAAACTCGCGGCCGTGTTTATGGTAATTAAACATTCAATAATGGAACGGAACGGAAGTCATTAGCACATGATCTGTATGATTTACTAAGAATGGATTTTGCTGATAGAATGATCTGAACATCTCTTTGTGGATTGGAAAATGTAGGGTTTTAAATAGGAATACAAACACACACAACAAATATTGAGAATGTTGTTAGATAAAAGGGCAGAGTGAGCTCTTTTTTTTAATAAAAAAAATAAAAATTTCGACTTCTGATATCGAAATTAAACCCATTAAATACGCAAGGATTTCTTTGAAATCAGGCAAGGGGTTACGCTTTGATTTATTTTTTTAAATTAGTTTCATCTGATCGTAACAGGTATCCTCGAAAAGTTGTAATAACATTGGTTACTTAATGAGTTGGAGAAAAATGTATTTTCTATGCTGCCATTAATGATCATGGGCACTATTCTTTTCATAAATTGTAATTTAAAGAATAATTGATAATTTTCCAGTAAAGAACTAGCACTTGAAGATTTTTTTTTTTTTTTTTTTTTTTTAATTTTCTGTTTTTCCACGACGCAATTTTTTTTTCTTAGAGATTAAATTTTCCATTTTCTTGTTAATCTAAAGAATTAATAAGAAGTCAAAAACATTTTACAAAAATATTGCCCAGTATTCAGCTCAAGGCGTTGCGAAAAAAATCGGCCAATTGAGCCAATTTGGCGTTGAAAATGCAAAATATAGCTGCAACGGAAAAATATCGAATATTTTTAGTGAAAATGATATATCGATGCAACACTCGCAATTTTTGACATTGCATTTTCCTACAAATAAGGTTGCATATTGAATGTGAATTACTATCTTAATCGTTGCGGAAAATGCTAAATTTTTGAAGAAATATGAAGGTATGTTTCTCATAAGCTGGTATTTTCCATAATCCCATTATGATTAACAATAACAAAAAATGCATCAGAAGGAAAAAAAAGTTTATAAATCCAAATACCCAAGCATGTGAGTAAATCTTTGGTTGATTGCTTATAAGCGTCGCGCAAAGAAGCAACGCAGGGGCTATTGGCGGCGGAACTCGTAATTTTGAGGTGCGGTCTGATGAGGACACCTGGGAGCTGGTACTTCACTTTCCAAACATCTAAACCATCCCAACGTGAAGACTTCAGCCTCAACAGACTGGCATAAGCTCTGCTTCATAATGGATCTTTATTGGCATCTGGACTCGAACTCACGACTCGAGTGTTTTGATCGTTGCTTGACTGTTGGTGAATAATAATGAGAAATTCAAGTCTTATCGAATATGAGAATTGGACGCAACAACTATCCATTTTTGATTGGGTTTGTAAATGGATTCCAAAAAATCAAAGCTAATTAATGAATCAGAGTAAAATTCGTTTAGGAGTCATTTAACAAATGAAAGCACACAACCCACATCAACTTGAGGTCATATAGTCGTGTGTAAAAAGATGAGGTACTTTTTAACAAACTATAAATTTAATAACGACTGCCAGCAGCTATGCTTGTGCGGCGAGCTCATTCACTAACACTAATACACTAATTATAAATCAATTTATTATAACGACTGCCAGCAGCTATACTTGTGCGGCGAACTCGTATACAAACACTAATAGACTAATGGCGTTTCCCGCCAAACCCAATTCTTCATTCCGAACACAAGGATGTTGCCAATACACAACAGATAAATTCTGGGTTGATGGCATGGGAATAGCACCACATACATATAAACCAAATACATACCTATAAATCAAAGATACCACAAAAGTACTAATGAAAGTAAAGACATTGAATACACAAAAATACAAACAATAGATATTGTATACAAAGAAGGTCCAAACAGATATAGAACACAAAACAAGTCCAAACATCATATATTGTCAAAAACATATACATGCGTGAACGAGACTTGTGTATTTGTATGAGAAAAATATTTGCATTCTATACTTCCGATATCACCCAATAAAGATATTACATATCAACATATGAAGGCGGAGAATGTAATGCATAATATGTGCAAATATTTAGATTGGTAGTGCTAATGATATTTGCATTATCTTAAAATATCGAACTAAGACACCCGTCTTACGAACCATTTTGATTTCCTGAACGTAATGTTAATCTTACGGAATTTTTATTATTGCATTCTAATGGATAAAATAGCAAAGAATTGAGGAAGGTAGTGGAAATACCATACGATTGACATTACGTTAATGAAATCAAAATGGCCGATAGACAGGAGCCTTAATTCGCATTTATTAAATACATTTCACTAATAAAATTTCATGTTTTAGATAGCATGCAAAATTACTTCTCAAATTTCTAATTTTATAATACATTAAAATTTGAAACTTAATTCATGCATTTGACAGAAAATAGTTTAATAAGAGAAAAATCAAAACATATTTTGTTCGATGCATTTCGAAACAATCTGTACCATTTTTTGTGATTTCAGGATTTCAGCCTTCTTAAAGAAAACAAATGCCAAATCGGTATTCTCGTGATTTTTTTCACAATGCTTTTTATCTTCTGTAATTTTCCATGAAACTTTAGATGTCCAAGTCTTGATAATTTTAGATTCATATAAAGCATATTCAAAATCCAGTTATTCTGCATGCTGCTTCTAAGAAAAAAGTTCTTTAAAATTGGAAACATCACTATTTTATTTATATTCAGACTTATAATTAAGTTTGAGAAAACCCTAAAAATCTTTTATAACCATGGAACTAATAGAAAGAAGGTGGTTTTACATTAGACCTTGTTCGAACAAAATTTAAAAGAAATTTAATTCCCTGCGTCCCTCTTGTTCGAAGAACATTAAAAAAAAAATTTGTAGCGAGATTTAATTTTTGAATTAAGCCGCAAAAATTGATTTTGGAAAGAAAGCATTTTTTTAAACTTCATAGTATTAAAGAAGATCTTATTTTATTATTTTATTTTGTATATTAATTTAAAAATCCATTAACAATGTTACTTCAGAAATTTTAAGTACAGAGATTTTTTTATGTAATACTAGATTACTAAAAAAACCTTTAAATTAGTTGCTGTCATCGATAAAAAAAAGTTTTTTTATAAAAAATATACAGGTGATTATATTTCTAAAATTAGTTTACTTTTCATTTTCTTCATTACTTTTGGTAAATTTAAAATTTTATTGTAAAACAAAATTACCACTTATCCCTATTTTTAATCAAGTTTAATTTTGATTAATTAAATATTATTTAATTAAATAATTGAAATAATGAAATACAAGTAATATATAAGAAAATATTAATTTAAAAATATAACAACCGGCAGTTTGAAAGGGGAATATCTTTTAACTTCTCATGAAGAATTATTTAATTCATTTTAGTATTTCAGATATCTGTATACTATTTGTATTTATTTTTTTATTCATCGTGCGTAATATTTACAGGATTAATTGCTTCATATTTTCGGATAATATTTAACGAAATTGGTCTAAAATATGATGATATGAAATAAATATATTGAAATGAATTATATGTAAGAAAATACAAAATAATATATCCAGTTCAAAAATATACCATAATATAGATTAATTTGACTATTAAGCTTAAATAAACGCAAATAAACTAAGGTTTTTTGAAAGTTATAAATCAATCGAATATAATTTAGTCTTATATGGTCTATAAAGAAGTAAAGGATTTAGTTAATAAAAATATATTTCACTATAATCAATTTTACAGAGAGGTTTAAACTTATCGTTTTTGTCATACATTTTGACCTCATATAAGGAATTTATTTAAATTACATTATCAAAAATTTCTTAAAATTATGGTAGGAAATAAACAAAATAATAATAATGAACTAAATAATTGCTATATTGTCTAGAATTCTAAATATTACAATTAAAAATAATTATGAAAGAGTTTCTTCTGGAGTCCTGTTTTAGAATTTATATAAACGTTTGAATTTATACTTAAATATATTAAACACATGTATTTAATGCAAACATTTATATTTACATATAATGGGGGAAATTTCGAAGGGATTTGATTCCTAATTGGTATGAGACCCGTAAGTAACTTGTGGCAGTATTATATTAAATATGCTAAGCAAATAATCTTATATTTCGTGGAACATATTATCAAAACATTGAGTATTTGCGAGTATGTACAATATTTTTTTCTGAAAAAAAAACTTTTCCATATTTTAATACTAATTTAAATCTAATTCGGTATTCAAATATTAATTTCATATTCTGTAAATACTTCTTTCATCAGTCCAAAAATGTAAAGAATAAAAAAAAGAAACTATTTTACTCAGGTGATTAAAACAAGATGTTAGATTGCACACACACTAGAAATTTTCATTTCGAGTTCATACAAGGTTTTGTAAATATAATGATCACTAGCTTTCGCTTACTTTAGTATTATCGTTACATTTGTAATTCAAATTAAGTTATATTTTGAATATTATCTGTAATATTGAGTTTTTGAGGAGTCATATAATATTTTAAAAAAATAATAAAATTTAACAAAAACATAATGCAAAGAAATAGTTTTTTAAATGAGATAGAGAAATTTTCAAGTTCTGGCTTATTTTTTTTGCGAGATTTATGTTATAGGCTATAAATTGTCCACAATATTCAGCACTGTAAAAAGTGTCAAATAAGGATAAATTTACCGGAGTTGTTGAATACATCTGTCATACGAAGTTTAGCATATAAAACTATCTCTTTTACATCATACTATTGTATCACTGTAGGATTTCATTTACTACATTTAGTTCAAAGGATCGACTTTCTTTTATAAAAAGACACTTTAATAACACTTCTTCTCTTATGCTCTTGAATATTTTACGGCACAAAAGTTGTTATATATATTTAATACATAAAATGATAGCAGAGAAATCGTTTAAGGGAATGAAAAGAAATATACCGGTCATAAAAGTTCTTAGTTTAATATTCTGATTCCAAGTATTTCCATGGCAACACATTTACAAATTATCACTTTATGACACTTAGCATTGACTCCCTTACTGTTCAAAAACGACATATTTACAAACGATTTTTCAAAAGAAAGTTAATGCCCCAAACAATAGGAAGTTGAAAAAATAATTCTTTCATAAATGTCGAGTTCATAAATTTTGTATTTAACGAAAAACTTCTGCGTTAAAAGTTTTCCCGAAGAATTACCATTAGGTACGACATAAGCACGTCGAAATAAAAGTGTCCTAAAAACAATTTCGGTGTTAAATGAATCGCAATATGACACAAAAAATCTATCAGGAACTCGACAAATATTACAAATTTTCAGCAAGCAAATTACGATGTTTCCTTGTAGAGAAATAAAGTTGATGTCTTCCACATCAGAAGTTTCCGTCACCATTACACGAGCTCCGTGTGATGGAAAAGAAAAGCCAAGCAAACCAGCTTCCGCCCTTGGTTTTATCTTGCCATCTAATCAAAAACCACTTTCCGACACTTGTTCATTATTGTCTGCAACACCTCATCTCGAAAAGTGCAAAGTCTTGTTAGCAGCCAGCCTTCTTTTTCTGAGGAAGACTGTTACAAACGATCGTATCCGTAGACCCACTGCCTTTGTTCTTCCTCCACCATCACAAAATCTCCACTTCTTTTATACCTCTAGAAAAAGCCACGTAAAGACTCGGCGTCATCTTCTTGAGAAGTTTATAATTAACTACAGTTACCAAGAGCGAGTGTCTGAAAATGATTCCATGGCTGAAATTCTGGCAATTGATGGGTTGATTAAATGGGAGTACACAGATTAGGTTTCTTTTTCGAAAAATAAATTTAGGTAATGGGTTTTAATTTCGTTCGACACTGATAGTGCCTTTCTTCCAGATAACAGCCGCCCACTTTCTTTGTCCCACTGGTTTTAGGGATAACAGGAGCTGAAATCTTGTGATATAAATAGCGGTAGTAATTACTTGTAGAGATTGAAAAGTTTCTGTCGCTTTTCGTCATATTAATCATGACTATAGAAGGTCTTTTCTCTACTTCGGTCGCAGTTAATAATCTAGGAAAAGCTTTAGAATGTTCAGAAATGAGAACATTAATATGAATTGAGGCCTAGAAACAGAACTGTTTCAATGTTTATTACTTTATTTACTGAACATGTGTACTTATTCTAATTAAAAGATATATTTTAGTATCGTTAAATATGATTAAATTAATTAATGGATTCGCTTTGGTTGATTACTTGGTAACATCTTAAGGATAAAATAACTTTATGGGTAAGAAAAGTAACTTCATAATTTTTATTTTATTAATAAAATTTCTGATTTTGAATACATTCAAATAATTCCT